>SZWC01019064.1:27414-52383 GCA_023375785.1 Penium margaritaceum | reverse complement strand
CCCCCCCCCCCCCCCCCCACAACATATCAACCACCAACCAACCTTGATTCACAACACTCACACAAGGAGTGTCTTGCATGGAAGCTTCCTGTATGGCAAACAACATCATACACACTTCAGTTAGTGCATAAAAGTCCTTTGATTAACTTGAGCTGATTGCGCTCGTCACTGTCATCGTGAAGCCCTACGAGGGCTTCACAGATGACATATCCGGGTCCTCGTATCCCACCCTCTCCCTCGTCATTTCCTACTAATTTTCCCTCCTCGACAAGATACAGAGCTTGGTCGTGAAAGCCGTGGTGGAGCTGAATGAGGGCATGATGTCCAACATTGCCAAGATGGACAAGTATGCAAAGTTGTACACCGACCGCCATGTGTTGGCTACCACCCTCGACCCTCAGTTCCGCCTGCATTTCTACATAAACGTGCATCCCAAGCTTGGCATTGCCAACCCAGCGGAGCTACATGTGAAGGTTGTGGAGCTGTTGATTCCATACTACTTGTGGGTGGAGCTCGGTAAGGTTGCAACAGAGGCTGCCGCAGCTGTGGCTGCAGCCAGCAGTTCCAACGGTCTACATCACCTCCAACTTAAATACCGCACAGATTCTGCTGCTGCTGCATCGACGACTACAGCGGCTCCAGCAGGTAAACCCTGATGCTGTTCAGTCATGTTTGAAACAACACTGTTGTCACATGTGCCCTAGACTAGCTTAAGTTCTATTAGTACTGCAGACGTGACAACAACACCCGCCACGGCCAATACCCTGCAGCCACATCGCAGCTCAAGAAACCAGTCTGAGCCGGACGTCATGGAGGCTGAACTGGAAAATGCAAGCGCCGACATGGTTGCGGACCCGAGCATAGTAATGAGCTCACAGTCTGCACCCTTCAGTTTGGAGGTGGAGGTGGACACCTGGAAGAAGAAAAAGAAGAAGCCCCATAAGTGCAATCGTAGGAGTTGCCATCTAGTGCAGCAGAAGGAAACAGTGACTGAAAGGGGGGGGGGGAAGAGAGATGTTGCGACTGAAGTGTTCAGAAAAGAGGCTTACGCGTTTCGGTCTGAGCCTTCATCAGCGCCTGTGAATCTAAACACTCGCTGGCATGTCATACAAGTAGTAGACAATGCAAGGCAGATTGCAACATCGAGGGAGGTAGGTGGGACTACGATAACATCCGAGGCGCGCTTCCATTACAAGCGACTGCCAAATTCCTTGCTTGCGCTGCGACATGTGCGCTGCGTTGACTTGCAGGGATCATGGGCGGACGTTCCGAGGTCTAAGAAAAACGTCTGTTCAGTCCAGAGCCGGGGGTGAACCCGGAATTTTCAGCCTGGATTTAACCAGGTGGCTCCGCAACTTAGGGGGAAGTGTCCGAGCTAGGACAACCCGGGATGAGAACGTAACAGTATTTATTTCTTTAAGACGCTTTGCAAAGCGTCTTAAAAAGATCCCCAAGTGCAAGCCCTCTGAATGTGGGTTCAGTTGGGTCTTGAACACGAGGGGTCTGCCGTTCTCGGGTTGAAGTCTTGGACGTTGAAGCTGGAGCTTGATGGCTGACAGCTTCTCTTGTCGTTGTGGAAATTGGACTGAGTTGAACAGGGGGAGTAGGAAGTTCTGAGGGTAGCCTCTTTCCCTGAGCCGAGTGTAGAAGAGCTTCTTGATTTCAATGAAGTCAAGAGGGGAGCTTGTTCTCAGAAGGTAGCGTTGAAGTTCGGAGGAGATGAAAGCACGTAGACAGCTGCGGGTGTGGTAGCTGCGGTAGGGGCTGTAGAGGTAAGTGTTCAATGGCTTCTGGAAAGTCTTGAAGTCCAGGACTTGCCGCTGCATGAATCTGTCCCCTTTGAAGATGGAGAGGTCAAGGAAGTCGATTTGTTTCTCTGAGATCTCCCACTTCAATTTGATGTTCTCATCCAAACTGTTGAACGTTGAGAGGAAGGAGGTAAGCTCTGCCGGTGGTCCAGTCCACAACAAGAAGCCATCGTCGATGTACCTTTTGTGGAGTAGGGGCTGGCTGCTGNGCTTTCCAAAACTCTTTCCGCATCGCAGTGTTCTTGGCGGTATGTGGAGGAGTCATGGAGGTGAGAGAGGCACTCGGAGATGTATTTTTCTCGATCCATGATGATGATGCCCAAATTTTTTTCCGCTTGCTTGATGACGATGGAGTTGTCGTCTTTCAAAGACTTGAGGGCAGTAAAGTATTTCTTGGGCAACGAAGCTCAGCGGGGGGGGGCTGGAGTTGCTGTAGGCCGTGGTGATATCTTCAATTAAAGAAGTGCATTCTGCCTCAACTTCAGGTGGAGCCGGTGGGGGTGACCAATATGGGTTGGGGATGCGAAATCTGGGGACAGACTTGTCCTTTTGGTTTCTGAAACACCATGTTAGCCTGATCCGTCGAAAAAGATCCTCGAAGCTTGGTAGGATTTCATGGAGGGAGAAGGGTTTCGGTCGAAAGACAAAATTCATCCCAAGTCCAAGCAGTGATGTTTCGTCGGCAGTCAAAACTCTTGCCGACAAGTTGTGAACTCCGAGATTGGTGATCCGGTTCTCAAAGAATGAGAGCGGTTTATCCAATAGGCGTTGGAGTGCACACTCTTGGATTGAGCCCTCTAGGAGCTCTTTCCTCTTCCTCGGCCGGATCCTCGTCTTCCCCCGTTTTTTGACCCTTGGGTTTCATGCTGTTGCTGCTGTAGCTGCTGCTGCTGCTTCGGCTGCTGCTGCTGCTGCTGTTGCTGCTGCTGTTGCTGCTGCTTCTGCTGTTGCTGCTGCTGACGTCCAGGGGTAGGGAGAAGAGGGGGTTTGGCTTCGGTGGAGCTCGGGGTGTTGTCCTTTTTCCTCTTGCGTTGACCATTTCCACCACTGTTGGTGTTGGTGTTGACAGTGGTGAGGTTGTTGGAGATGTTGGAGTTGGTTGTCACAGTGGTAGGGTTGGAGATGGAGGAGGTCAGTTGGGACAAAATCGTTTCCAACTGAGACACCTTGGCTTGGAGGGCTTTGGTGCGGGTGTCCACTTCCTTAGCGGTTTCTTCTTTGATGGTCTCTCGGAGAGTAGGGTCTCTGGCCATAGTTTCCATGGTGGCGTCCGTGGTGGCATTGCGGATGTGGGCTTCTTCCGCTTTCCGTTGAGCGTTGGCACGTTTGACGCGGTCTTGGCCAACCAGCTGCTGAATTTTGATGTCAGTGCTGTTGATAACTGCTACTTTCCAAGCAGCGCAGAAAGGTGTACTGTCAAAGACCTCTGCGACAGTTGCGCCGTTGGGGCGGCAAAGAACATCAAGCCGCTGTTCCATGCGAGTTTTCAGGTTCATCAGGCGGTTGACAAGGGCCAGACGCTCTGCTTGTTTGCCCTTGATGACGTNGGTGGCGTCCGTGGTGGCGTTGCGGATGCGGGCTTCTTCCGCTTTCCGTTGAGCGTTGGCACGTTTGACGCGGTCTTGGCCAACCAGCTGCTGAATTTTGATGTCAGCGCTGTTGATAACTGCTACTTTCCAAGCAGCGCAGAAAGGTGTACTGTCAAAAACCTCTGCGACAGTTGCACCGTTGGGGCGGCAAAGAACATCAAGCCGCTGTTCCATGCGAGTTTTCAGGTTCATCAGGCGGTTGACAAGGGCCAGACGCTCGGCTTGTTTGCCCTTGATGATGTGTGTGTGCTGCCGTTGCATGTATGACACACACTCTTCTTGCATGGTGTTGGACCACGTGGCTTGAATTTCCACTTCTTCTGGTCGGAGGGGCAAGAATTCACGGATCTTGCACTTCACAGAGTTGGCAAAGTGCCCTTCTTGAAGTTGCTTGTTCAGCTTAATGATGGTGGAGTCCAATTTTACGACTTCGTCGATGAGATCTTTGGCTTCCGCAACGATGTCGTTTTCCCCATCCACGAATTCTTTAGGGGGGAGGGGCGCAGTTGACAGCGGTTGAAGATGTACCAACCGGGTTGGAGCTGTGCTGGGGTCCAGCCAAAGGAGGGCTGGGGCCTTGTGCACCCATGTCAGGCTGCTGGTTGGTGCTTACTGGAGCTGCACCGAGACCAAAGAGTGGTCCGAAGTGCTGGGCTGCTTCCGCTGTTGAAGCATCGACGGCGGCGGCTGCTGCTTGGGCAGCCATGGCTGCCGCGTTTTGAGCAGCAAAAAATTGGGCTGCTGCTTCAGTTGCGGCTGCTATTTCAGCTGCAGTTGTAGCTTCGGCTGCGGCAGCTGCTCTGGCTGCGGCTTCAGCTTCTGCCGTCTGCTGAGCTGCGGCGGCGGCTTGTAGGTTGGCCGCTGCCACTAGCTCTGCGTTATGGCGGGCTGCGGATTCTGCTTCTGTTGCCGTAGCTGGTCCAAGACCTGCAGCAATAGATGCGACAATGGTGGTGGGACCACCCAACGAAAGAAGGCCGCCTGAGATGGGCGGTGGAGTTTCGTCGTTCTCGATGGAGTCGTCTTGGACATCCATCGTTCGTCCCTCGGTAGCCATGCGCTTTCTTGGTGTGATGTTGTTGTTGAGAGTAGAGATGCCTTTCGGAGTAGTGGGGTTGGAGGTAGAGGTAGATGCGTCGGTCCTTCCGGCAGCTAGCACGAGTTGAACATCAATCGTAGGAGTTGCCATCTAGTGCAGCAGAAGGAAATAGTGACTGAAAGGGGAGGGGGGGGGGGAAGAGAGATGTTGCGACTGAAGTGTTCAGAAAAGAGGCGTACGCGTTTTGGCCTGAGCCTTCATCAGCGCCTGTGAATCTAAACACTCGCTGGCATGTCATACAAGTAGTAGACAATGCAAGACAGATTGCAACATCGAGGGAGGTAGGTAGGACTACGGTAACATCCGAGGCGCGCTTCCATTAGAAGCGACTGCCGAATTCCTTGCTTGCGCTGCGACATGTGCGCTGCGTTGACTTGCAGGGATCGCGGGCGGACGTTCCGAGGTCCAAGAAAAACGTCTGTTCAGTCCGGAGCCGGGGGTGAACCCGGAATTTTCAGCCCGGATTTAACCAGGTGGCTCCGCAACTTAGGAGGAAGTGTCCAAGCTAGGACAACCCGGGATGAGAACGTAACAGTATTTATTTCTTTAAGACGCTTTGCAAAGCGTCTTAAAGAAATAAATACTGTTTTTATGACGCTTTGCAAAGAGTCTTAAAGAAATAAATAGAAGCCCCATAAGTGCAAGATCATGATGTACCTATGCAAGTACGAGTAGAAGTACCCCACTTTCCACATGGCAGCACTAGACCTCCTCGCAGTTCCAACCACTAGAACACCCACATCATCACCGACTTCAGGCAGTCTCTGGTAGACCTCAAAGTGAATAACCTCATGCTGTTGAATTCATGGATCAACGATCCAACTCTGGTGAACTTCCCTGTAGCACCTGCTGGAGAGGTAGCACTAGAGTTGGTAGCGGAGGAGGCATGGGTGAACACAGGTCATCGTGGTGATCTAGCTCTTGAGAAAGAGCTGGAAGAAGGTGGAAATGAGGATGAAGATCCTCATCTTCACCTGTCATCTTAAGGGTGCATATGGGGGGGAGGATGAGGATGCACGTGAAAGTGGAAGGAGGGGGGGTAGCCATGCTGCGACTTAGAATATCATTAAGAACATGATGGAATGTTGAAGAAAATTCATTGGCAAGTTAGTGTTTCTGCTTCATAGACATCATTCTTCCATGAAAATGTGTGTGTGAATGTAGAACATGTGGGAAGAAGTGAACTCTGACCATTCATGCTCTGAGTAGGCAGATACAAAGAAATTGTGAAACTCATGTTTACTCATATTTTTACATGCATGATAAATGAAATCCACAGATCCAGATCCAAGATCCGTGAATACAAGGATCCGTGAATCGAAGGATCCAATACCCCGGTTCCGGATCGAGGTGGAGGACCCATACCAGAGATCTGGATCCCCCTGAATATCCACGGATAGGAACCGTGTGCAGCCTTCTGCGTGGAGGGTCAACTGCCATCGTGGTCACGCGGCCGTTCTCGGTAGTTCTGGAGGCAATCATCCGCACAGTACACATGGCCTGAAGGTCTTGCATGATCCGCGTCCACTCAAGGGGTTGTGCGCACTCCGTATAGTGATGTGTGTCCCAACAGTTGTAGTAATGGACTGAGCATCTACTGCCACCACAAGACTGATGCGAACGTTATTACTACTGCTACTGCTGTTGTCCCTTACAATGGATCTATTTGCCCTTCTTCCCCTGCACAGCGGTGGCCACACCCTGGGAGGAAGGTGAACGAGAGGAAGATGAGGACAAGGCGCTAAGGAGAAGAGGGGTTGATAGTGAGGCAGTCGTTGCGGCAACTTGCGGACTTTCTTGATAGGCTTGGATAGCCTCACGTGTGGCTGTCTACTGGATGTATTACTGATAGGCCCAAGGGAGCAGCTCCAAGGAGTCCAAATGCTCAGTGGAAATTGCTTGGTTGAAGTAGGGAACATGTCGACGAACACCATGTCGGCCACAATCATGATGGTGTAGAGGGCCCGCCACTAGGCTGCCGCCGACTCAGAGGGACCCTGCCAAAGGGAGCTGAACTCCTAGAGACGCGTCGTCATCGTCGCATAGGTCTTAGCTGCGAGTAGGATCAGGACCAACTCCCAGCTGCTGTGGTCCGCTTTGGTGCCCGCACCTGGGGCAACGGGTGGAAGTCGAGAACGACATCCTGGGGCATGGCATAGAGCAAGCCACGCATGGCTCTCACCGCAACTTGCATCTGGCGGGGGTCGGCCGTGTGAACCTGGCTCAAGTAATATGAATAGACACCCTTCGCATCAGCCCACACCTGGAAGAGGATCTCCTAGGCGTCAAATCCAACATCGCTATCGTAGTTGTGGTGGGATCTAGAAATCCTTTGGCCGTCGATCCATAGGAAAGGCGATCCTAGTGAAGGACATGCCAGGAGAGCAGCAGTTGAGAATGAAGCCGCAAAAGCAACACGGAATCCTACGGTTGTCGGCTGTCGCTTTTGTTAGTGGTCCGCTGACCCAACTGCAGACGACTCATCCCCTCAACGGTATCATACAACCGGGGGCGAGAAACCTGGCGACCAGTTACTCTAGGGGCTCGTGACTGCTACAGCTGGCTGTTGCTATTGTCACTGCTGTGGTCCTCTCCAGCTGCCATTTGCTGCTGCACGCCCTGCTGCTCCATGCCTTCCTCATGCACATCCTAATGTGGTGCTCGAGCTTTGGCTGGTAGAGGCTGCTACATCCTCTGTAGCATACTGAGAATCTCCTAGAGAGTGGACGCCTACACCGACTGCTACTGTCGGATTTCCTCCTGTACCTGGAATAGGGAGCCCATGGCCTGAGAGCAAGGACTGGACGTCTCAACCACTTAGTCAGAGCTAAAAGGAGTAGAAGGCCCCTTCTTCTTGTCGTCACCATATGTCATGTGGGCCTCTCAGTTGGCCAAAACAAAAAAAATTGTTGGATTCACAATGTGATTGCGTTTCTCAAGAATTTGTTATGAAGAAAAGTTTACGTCCAGGTCAAATTTTTGGCAAAGTCAGTGATGACATCATCATGCACAACGAAGAAATCAGCGTGAAGGCTGTCCAAATCAAGCAAAACTTGGAGAGATGATGCAGCAGAGGATGCTGAACACAATGGTTGTTGTTTCGTACAAAAATAAGTTTAGAAAAAGGCAACATTGTTGGGATTTTGTGACAGCCCAAAATACAGAAAGTCTCTAGATTTGAGAGCGTGTTTTCGTTCCTTGTATTCTAAAAGGCATGAAACGAAGCCCGAGTGGATGCGATATTCAGGTTATGATCAGGGATTTCCATCAATCCCTTGTGCGTCTAAAGCAGTGGTCATTTGGGGTCTTCATGCTCTCACGCTTCCGAGTGATGGTAGGAGCGACCTGATAGAAACTTCCAAGAAACTTTATAGACCACAATGTTGGACAATCCTCTGCTGCATTCATGGTGATAGACATGGTGATTTAGTTGTATCTTTCTTCACAAGGATGTCTCCCCTGCTACGAGATACTGTGGCGGGTCACCTTGGGTTGGTGGCTCCTCCTAGGACCTTGGCTGTGACAATGACTCTCTAGGCTGCTGCCACTGCTGTGTCTTTGCTGTACAGCTCAGCAAAGGATTCCGCACTGCTCTAATACCAAGAGAAACGTCTAGGAAGCTTCCTAGCCTTGTTTTTCCTGACATGGAGATAGTATCTAGTGAGCTGGTGCTGTAGCAAGCAAGAAGGTACAAGAAACAACAAAGGTTAGGCTAGGGAGATGCGCTAAGTCTGGTGAGCTCCAATATTTTACTATTGCAGAGAGAGATAACAGTCGACAAGCACACATCATAAATACTTTCCACAAAGCACGGTGGGTGACCCCTGCGGCAGTGTCAGATTGACCAAAAAAACTGGCCCAAAATCATTGTTTTGGCCATAACTCTGTGCATAGGCATCAAGACGTAACACCATCCAAACCTAGACATGAAAAATCTCAAGCCGGACACTACGACTAGTCACACGCATAGGTCCGGCAAGGATTGGTGAGCACAAAATACAAAACATGCAAGTTGGACTCAAGAGCCAGTTCAGCAAGAAAATTCTACCCACTGAAGAAAAACTGAAGAGCATCCTATTGGTTCCTGTGTCACAGAAATGTAGTGAACTCTCGCCTCGTTCCACAATCTTACACATCACTGATGCAGGTGATGGAGAGTGCCAAGATGCTGCTGCCGGCGCGTTCACCGCTAATGCTGCTATCAGCTTCACGACATGGCACGTGCAGACTTGGTGCTAGATCTAGGCACACCCAGGTCCTTACTCATGGTTGATACATTTCCAGTTGAGTGAGGATAACACAATGGAGGGGGAGGTTTGATCCCTGGGCTGTGCTTTGATGAGCATCAAGCATCAATTGAGAGCAAGCTCGCTGCTTGCTAGCTCGCTTCACTCATCCTCTCACCCCGACAAGTGCCACCTTGTTCGCTTGTGACTGCTGTGCGTGTGCTCGAAGACCTTACCTTGCTTTCTGCGTGCTATGGCGCTTGGCCATTGTTGAGGTCCGTCTTCCGTCCTCTCTCCGTCTTACTCCACCTCACTACCTCTACCTCCTACTGGCATCAGAGCACGTCGTGAGCTTTTGCATTGCATTTTCTATCAAACACGAGATCCCGGCAGTGGGTTGTCATACCGTCGCCGCCGCTCGCGTTGCCGCTATCGCCGCCGCCATCGCCACTTCCGCCCCTGCCGCAATGTGGGTGTCTTCTCTGCCAGGGTGGGATTTGCGGCACAGGCTTCATAGTCGGTTTCAGACCTTCGGCGTAGTGCGGAACGGCCGTCATTTCGTTGAGCACCCGTCCACCACCGCCGCTATTGCTGTGTTTCCTTACATAGCAGCAACAGTAGTCGCAACTATAGTACCAGCCTCTTCGGTTACCGCTTGCCCTCCTCTCTTCATCTTGGAGGAGTCGCTTTGCGGTCCTCATGGCCATTGCAGCTCCACCTTCTCCACCTCAACACGTTGTCACACTCTCTTGTAGCAGCCACCGCAGCTACCCTAGCTTAGTTGCAGCACCAGCAATGATGTTGCCACCGCTCTTCATTCTCAGCAGCGCCTATAGCAGCTGCAGCCACGGCATTGGTGGAGGTGGCAACCGCACCTGTGCTCCCAGAAGCTGCTCCTCCCGCTGCAACATGTGCCTGAACTGCTGCAGCCTTATCACCAACAGCAATTGCACTGCTGTACCACACCACCGTCAAGATCCCGACAACTATATGATCTTAGTGTAAGTGCCACTTCTGCCGCCGCCACCACATCGCCACCGTTCTCACCAGATGCAGCAGTACTTTGAGCTACTGTGAAAGCTGCTAAGATGGTTCTATTTGTGGTCCATCCTGCAACCCCGGCCTCTATCGCCCCGTGGTAGCTGAGTAGGTGAAAGCCGCTGCAACTGCACCAACCAACAGCATCAACGGCAACCCTAGCCACAGCAGCAGAACATCTCGTTTCTGCCACTTGAGTGGCTACGGGTGCCACACTGGCACAGAACTAGACTACGGCAGCCACACCCGTGTCCTACTACAAGGGCCACATTGCAATTTGTCAGGCAAGGCATTGTTGCGGGATGGCGGAGAGGTCTCCTGCATCCGACCTCTCGTCCCACCGTTGACGTCACGTGGTAAGAGACACCCCCTCCGCTCCCCAAGATACCTCGGGGGGAATTGATTTTGCTGAGGTCAATGCTGCCGCCACATACTTCTTTGCCTACATCACCAGAGACGTGACCTCTGTATCGGTTGTTGTTACTAGAACTGCCTAATCGGTCATAGAAGCCACCGCTGCATCTGCAGTCACCTTTGTAGCTGTGGCTAGAGCATCCCTTGTCCTTGCAACTACCTCAGCGGCCCGTGCTATCAAGGCCGACACCAAGGCTGCAGTCATTGTCGGGCCCATCGCTGTAGAAGCTACTGACATCTGCACACAGGTCCCTGCTGCTGCTTCAGTGATTGCCTCTAGTACTGCAGCCGCCGCATTTACTAAAACTTCAATAGCAGCAGTCATTCGTACATCCACAACCACAGCAGTAGCAGCCTCATCGGCATTATCATCTCCGGTCACTAGTGCGGTCTCTGCTTCCATCTCTGTGACTGTTGTCCTTGCGAATATAGTGGCAATGGCAATCGCTGGTGGCCTTGCGCTAGCGGTCCTAACAGAGTCTACTGTATCTGTGCTCTCTGTTAAAACAACAACATCCATCACTCCTCTTCTTTCTTTCCTCCGTCCTCCTCCTGGCATCCACTGCTTGACTGCTGCTCCTTGCATACTCGTTGGTCCTCTGCTTCCTGCTGTCCTCTTGCTCAGGCTGGGGTTGGGAATTATCCTGCAGAACCTTCTAGACGTGCATAAGGTACTCTCCTTTTTCTCACGCCCACTGGGGTGGAGGAAACTCTGTCAAAATTATTTGACAGAGCCCCTCGCTCATCACCATGCCTAGTGATGACGAGTCCGTTATAGCAGACTTGTAGCGGTAGCTTAACCGTGTGCTTGAGGCAAAGCGTGAAGCTAAAGTTTGCCTCAAGATCGAAGACGGCAACGGCACTGCCTTTGCTGATGAGGTTGCTACCATTTACCTCAAGCGCTTGCCAATTCCATCTGCCACTGCTGCCTCTGGCTCCACTGCTCGTACCAACTCGGGTGCCTCTTCTACTCCCTCTGCTGCTGAAAACTCCTCCCCTACTAATGCTACTAGGACGCTTGCTCTTACCCCCCACCAGCATGACTTCATCGCACAGCCACCTGTCCTCTCCCCAAGTCTTGCCTTCTCCTCTTGGGAAGTTCGTTTCAGCGCCTGGGCTCAGGGCGAGTGTCTCTGGGAGTACTACTTCCCCCCTGACCCTGTTGCCAACCCACCTTTTGTCCCTGCTTCTACTAAAGTTGTTTGTGCTGTTCATGCCCTCATTCCTGTCACACAAGAGCATCTTGTGGATGATGTTGGCACGTTCAACGCCGATCCTGCCGCTGGTCGTGATGCTCACCCTGTTGGTGCCTATGCTATACTACGCCGTCGCACTACCATCACCAGTCAGGCTACACAGAGTGCTCTCACTATGCAGTTCAACACTCTTCTTCTGCGTGCCAACGAGACCGTTGATGCCTACTGGGCTTGCGGTCTCAAGCCCCTTTTTGAGCTTGGTGATGCTGTCCCTGGGAGATTGTCCGCTGTCCTCACCATGGTCAGCAGGCTTATCCCTGAACCTGTTTGCCTCCTTCGCAACGTCAAAACAGATTAGCTGCAGCAATTTGCCTCCCAGTCTGTCCCTACAAATTCTCCTCCAGGCATTGGTGCACTCTGGGACTTTAACGTCGAGCGTATTGCTGCTTGTGGAATTGTCTCCAGAACAAATGCCTCCATCACTCTGCTGTCATAGGAGTCATAGCTCTGATGACTGCTTCATCCCCCTTCACGGTCTCCTCATCATTGTCTTCCACCTCTTCCTCTACCAGCTCCACCACCACTGCTCTTGCCTCCCATGGCCGTGGCCATGGTTGTGGCAAGGAAAAGGGCAAGGACAAAGATAAATCTTATCATTCCTCTTCTCGTGTCCTCGATGTTGTGGTCTGCTGGAGCTGACGCTCTCCTGACCACTCGGCGCGTACTTGTCCAGCTCCTCCGGATGGCTTCCGCCTTGCTTGCGCTATTCGTGCCCACTGGGCCCGCATTGCTGGTACCTCTGCAGCAGCCGTGTTCTCCTCTAGCGCATCCTCATCCTCATCGTCGACGACCCAGTCCTTTGTCCAGGCCCACTCTACCACTAGGGTTCCCTCTAGTCCTCCGATGGTCCCTTACCCTTGAGGTTGGCCGTCCCCTTATGGTGCTCCACCCTACACGCCTCCACCCTCGTCCGTCTACACAACTCCATCGTGGTTCCCTCCTTCCTCCTGTGCTTTGACCCTAGCTCCTATGGCATTTTTTGCAGGCAACGGTAAGCAAAAGCTGGAGTAGTCTCTTCTTCAACTCCTCCGCCTTTGCAATCAGGGAGGTGAAGATGTTTCTCCGTTGGCCAATGGTCCTATGTGTCAGACTGACGCCGTTCTTTGTGATGCCCTCCAGGTCATTTGCATGCGCCGTTCTCTCCCTCTGTTCCATGGATTGAGCATTGACATTGTGTCCGCATTCAGTGTTGTCTTGCTGCTTGTCATTCGTCCCCTCGCCCAACGCTCCCTGTTGACACTGTGGCAATGTGTAGCTTCCTTTCCCCCGTTCGTTCTTCGAGTGGCTTTTGGATCCTGGACTCGGGAGCCACCCACCACATGACCTCTGTTTGTTCCTCGTTCATCCCCCTTGGCCCTGTTGGTGTTCGCTTTGTCCGCACTAGGTCTGGTCAGTTGGGCCATGTTCAAGATAATGGCGTCATTCGTTCTGTCGGTCCCAGTGGTGTTGTGTACCTTCCTGATGTGCTGTACTTCCCTTCCTTAGAGCTCAGCCTGCTGTCAGTACCCTCCTTCAAAATTCAAGACATGGACTTCTGTCCTAGTCAATGTGTTGGCATAGAGCATCTGCGCCCCTCGCATTGTCCTTCGTGGAATCAAGTGTGACAGAATGAACCGTGTTCCCCTCTTCCCAGCCCATTCGGCATCTCTGGTGTAACGCTCATTCATGCGTCTTTCTCTCTCTCTCTCTCTCTCTCTCTCTCTCTCTCTCTCTCTCTCTCTCTCTCTCTCTCTCTATCTCTCTCTCTCTCTCTCTCTCTCTCTCTCTCTCTCTCTCTCTCTCTCTCTCTCTCTCTCTCTCTCTCTCTCTCTCTCTCTCTCTCTCTCTCTCTCTCTCTCTCTCTCTCCCCCCTACCCTTGTCCATTTGTTTTACTTCCGTCTCATGCATGTTCACACTGATTCCATCTCTTACATGGTTTGCCTTCAGCCTTCTCTGGGCCATTCCTCCTCTACTTTCCCTACTCCATGTCTTGCTGATTGCCTTCATTGTGCTCAGGGGAAGATGCATCGCTCTCCATTCTCCTACTCTGAATCCAAGTCATGTTACCCTCTTGATTGTGTGCATGCTGATGTCATGGGTCCCCTACCCCATGATCTCCTTGGTCGCTATATCTTGTGCCTCACTGATGATTTATCTCATTGTCATTGGGTTTTTCCCATTTTTCACAAGAGTGACGTCTGTCCTAATGTGGGAACTTGGCTTGCTCAGGCAGAGCCTGCCTGTCAGTGCTCCTTGCATGTCTTTCACACTGATCGTAGCGGTGAGTTCCTTGGACCCACCACTCGCTTTCTGGCATCCAAGGGGGTGTTTCTAGAGACCTCCGGTCGTTATACACTCCAGAAAAATGGAGTCTCCAAACGCTGGAACCGTAACCTCGCTGACAGTGTCTGGACTCTCTTTTCCAAGTATGGTCTTTCCCCCCTCTTTTCTTTTGAGGCCATGAGCTACATGACTTGGGTCTGGAACCACATTCAACATAGAACCTTTCCTTATTCTGTCATCCATGTTGAACACTGGTCTGGCACTCCTGTTGATATTTGGCTTGCTCGTGCCTGGGGCTGCTTTACCTCTGTCTAGTTGCTTGATGACTCGTGTGATGGCAAACTCTCCTCGTGTGGCCGTCTGTGTCCGTTCTTGGATGTCTTATCTCAATCAAAGGCTTGGCAATTACAAGGCCCCGTCCGCTAGCGTGTCAGTGAATCCCATGATGCATTGTTCTTTCCTTCGGTTTCCTCAGTGAAATTGGTTGAATTTCGTTGGCTGCCTCCCTTCTTCCACTCCTTTGGCTGGGGAGGGAAGTTGGTCTTGTCCCACCTGCAGTCCCTCCTGTCGTGACCTTTTCGCCTGCACTCTCCCCGCTCCAGTCATCCTGCTTGCCGCCTCTAGTTGCCTCTTTTACATCATCATTGTCTCGCTTGTCTAGCACTCCGACCTCGCCGGTCACATACACGTCTGTCCCTATTTCTGTGCCATCGTCCGCCATCTCACCATCCTCAAAACCCGTCGTTCTCGACATGTCGCCAGGCCCTACAGGGATAGACACCCCTGTGTCCTCTGATGAATAGTAGCGGGAAGCAACGATGCACGATGAGCTAAAGGCCTCCAACGACCATGTTGTATACGAGCTGGTTGACCTGCCTCAAGGGCGCAAAGCCATTCATGCACGATGGGTCTTTAGGTGCAAGTACAAGCCAGATGAGATACTTGACAAGTACAAGGCTCGCCTCACAGGGAAGGGATTCTCCAAAGTTCCAGGTGTTGAATTCGACGAGAAATTTGTGCCAGTTGGCCACTATACCAATGCTCACTCCTTTCAAAGTCTTGTCGCCCAGCACAATTTGGAGCTTGAGTAGATGGACGTTGACAATGCCTTCCTCCATGGGCAGTTGGAGAAGGAGAGCTATACGCTCTAGCCCTTGAGGACACAAATAGATTCTGGCGACTGAGGAAGGCTCTCTATGGCCTGAAGCAGTCGCCCCGGTGCTAGAACCAAGAGATGAAATCTACACTTAAAAAGGACGGCTACCAATGGATTAAAACAGATCCCTCTCTCTCTTTTCACCCCTCCTTTGACTCCTTTCGTTGCCATCCTTGTGTATGTGGATGACTTGCTAATTGCGCCACCCAGCCAGAAGGCCATGAAGTTGGTGAAGTCCCTTCTCTAGTCTACGTACAAGATGAAGGGCTTGGATCAGCTCGTGTCTTTGTGGGAATGGAGCTGGAACAAGACCTCCCCCACCGCCTTCCTCACGTTCACCAGGCTGTATATGTTTGCAGCCGGAGGGGAGCTTTGCTTCTCTCCTTGAGATGGTGCCCATTGCATCCACGCTGATGACCCCAGCTGGACAGAGATAACTGAAGACATTGATTCTGTCAAAGCTGGGAGAGCGAGTCGATGTGACAGAATACCTTCACGTGATAGGCTCTCTCATGTACCTGTTGATGACAACTAGGACAGACATTGCCTTTGCAATGAACTTCCTGGCATAGTTCTCATAGTGTCCGAGAGCACAACACTTGGAGGCTACAGTACGTGTCATCATGTATGCCCTCGCCATTGCTTGCACTCGCCTGTGCTATCAAGTGCAACCATCAGTTGTCCTTGATGGGTACACAGACATTGACTGGGCACATGACGCTGATGCTCACAGACGCACTGGATACATGTTCCTTGTGGGTGGAACCGGTCTGTCATGGAAGAGTGGAAAATAAGGTTTTGTTGCTCACATCTCTAATGAAGCTGAGTATTTTGCACTTGGCATTGGTACATGTGAGAGCATATGGTTGTGTCATCTCTTGCAGCATTTGTATGCATTTTCTACATCACTCTACTCCGCAACTATCAAAGCATCAATTCTATTACTATGCACAATGGAATGCATCACACTCGCACTAATCACACCAGTGTTGAGAATCATTTTGTGTGTAAGAGAGTGGCTGTAGGTGACGTCCAGATTATTTGGATGGACACTCGACAAACAGAGAGCTGACTTCCTCATGAGGACGCTCAGAAGCAACGTCTTCAAGGCGGCAGTCCATTGCCGTTGGGTTGTTGTGTGCTCGTGATGCACCCGGTTGAGTCCCTGTGTTTTTGCGTACATGTGTACAGTCATATTAGTCACTTCTTGTGACGCCCATGTGAGTGTGTGTTGTGAGACGGGTGTGGGTCATGGTGGAGTGTTGGTTCCTGTTTCAAAAAAACGTAGTGACCTCTGGCCTCAGGCGAGAGCGAGAGCGAGAGCGACGCTTGCTTGCTTGCTTCGTCCATCCTCTCACCCGTACAAGTTGCACCTTGTTCACTTGTGACTTCCATGCATGTGCTCGAAAATATCACCTCGCTTTTTACTTGCTGTGGTGCTCGGCCATTGTTGAGGTCCATCTTTCGTCCACTCTCCGCCTTACACCTCACTACCTCTACCTCCTACACACCTCAGCAAGCATTAGGGACATCACAACATCTATCTGGGGGTTTCTCCGAGATGGGATCACCATGCGTCGGTGCTTCAACGCCAGCTGGGTCCGCATCAGGGACTTACACGAGCATGGACACGGCCGAGTGGTCACAGTAGGTTGTGTAGATAGATGGGGACGGCTCATATCACCTTGTTCGAGAAGTACAGAGTGCCATCCCCAAAGTGGCAGCAATGCTCCCACCACCTTGCTTGATGGCTTGGGATCCTTCTTTGGCATTCTCTTACTTGTGATGCAGCCACCACTACTGATTACACCTTGCTCAATGTTGTGGGCAATGGACATTGGATCAAAGGTGCTCCTGCCACCATCTGAAATTCCATCTGTCCCCTTTTTTAAACAGTGAACCGCCATCTCTTGATATGCAACATCTCTATCAGCGACAAGAACACCAAAAACATTATAGATGAACTCCATACCTCCTCCCAGGGCCCCCTCCTTAGTGTGCACTTTGTTTGTGCATGATGCGTGCTTCAAGTGTTGACCTAGTTGTTGGTTGTGACTGTAATACATGCAAGTGACCTCTTGACTCCGCTCATACACACACACCATCATTGCATGTGAATAAACAACTATGAAGCCCAAGGCACACACATGGTGGACTGAGCATCTCTGGCCTCTCAGCCAAGTGCAAGATTGACGCAAGATCTACCATTCCCAGATGTGCCTGAGAATAGATTTGTAGGCTTCCAGAAGTTGTGATTAGCATTTATTGATCTAACAATAAAGAGCCACACAAGAGTAGACATGCATCCACATACGCTCGTGGTGGATGTGGTTTTATTCCTGATTGTATGCTTGCCTATCTAGGAGTAGTCTTGTTGGCACCGGGTTGCTGATCCTACCGGGCCACACCCACGGTTATGCCGGAGTGTGATATAACCACGACGGCATTTTGCCGACCGGTTTCGTTCCACCCTGGGGTGGCC
Organism: Penium margaritaceum; assembly: GCA_023375785.1. NCBI lineage: Eukaryota > Viridiplantae > Streptophyta > Zygnematophyceae > Desmidiales > Peniaceae > Penium > Penium margaritaceum. Next base: position 35,052 of record SZWC01019064.1, on the reverse strand, counting down.
GCCAGGCCCCACGTTGAGCTACTCGCGTGGGTGACCCGGTCTGCTAAGAGGTCTTTAGCCCGTGACACCCACTTACTTGTTGTTGACTCTTACATTCTCTAAATAAGGGTTTCTTGCCTTCAGGTCTCCATGTCGCCATGGATCCATGGTGCCACCGTCCTTGCTAGACAGCCTAAGTTGACAGTTGAAACCACCTACTGGTATCAGAGTAGGAGGGATAACACCCTCCTCCTCCTCGATCTAGGCCTTACGTGGAACAGTGTAGTCCACAGTTTACACCGGCATCACTTTTCCCGTAGCTACGTGCCAACCTCTCCGTAACCCTACTGCTCGGCACTCTCTGCAACATAGCTCCTCTCTACAGCACAGTTAATGTCCAACACTCGCTGCCCGGCCGCTCTGCACCTAAACAGCCACATGAACCTGCTGGGCGGAATTTTCTGCCACGCAGCTCAGCTCCGATGTATAGCTACTGCTCAGAATTCTCTGTCCCATAGCTCTGCGATTATACAACTCTGCAGCCCTGCTCCCCAGCGTTCTCCGACGCATAGCACCGCTCCGCAGCACAACAGCTCTGCGTTGGCATTCTCTACCTCGCAGCTCGGCAAAACCCTATAGCACGGCATTCTCGACCACGTTGCTCTGCTCCGCAACACAGCAGCTTTGTGCCGGCATCCTCCGCCACATAGCTCAACTCCATAGTACAAGTGCAGTCTAGCATTCTGTACACCTTAGCTCCGTGACTACACAGCTCTGCAGCTGTGTTGCCCAGTGTTCTCCGCCACGTAGCTCTATTCCCCAACATAGTAGCTCTACGCCAGCATTCTTTACCCCACAGCTCCACGACTACCGCTCCGTAGCCCTGTTGCACTGCATTCTCCGCCACATTGCTCCGCTCTGCAACACAACAACTTTGCACTGGCATTCTCCCTGCCCCGCAACTAAACGACTGCCGCTCAACTGCCCTACTACCCGGCACTCTTTTCTACGCAACTCCGCCCCACAACACAGCTCCTGCAAGGCATACTCTGCCCCGTAGCTCGGTGACTGTACAACTCCGCAGCCCTCCTACCTGATGTTCTCTGCCACGCTTCTCTACTCCACAACATGGCAACTTTGCAGTGGAATTCCCTACCAAGCATCTTCGTTCTGCAGCACAGCAGCCTTGCGCAACATTCTCATCCATGCAACTCCTCTTCGCAGCACACCTGCTGCGCATCATTCTTTACCTCCTAGCTCCACAACAAAGTGATTGTGCATCTCGACAGCACCTTCTCTGCACCTCAGTAGTAGCAGCGGCAGCCGAGTTTGTGGCCTTTGTCTCCACCCTGGCTTCTCCGCCGGTAATAGAGCCGATGCCTACCCCTCTGACAGCTGCGCATGAGCATTATCGCATCAAAGAGGAGGTCGCGTGGTACAATGAGCTGGCAGAGTTTGAGGTGTGGTCCCGCTGCCGTCGGGATAGTCCAGTTTTCTACCCCAGAGTGGACTACGACCCTGCAGTCGATTATGCTCGTGCAGACGCAGCCGAGTAGGCTGCCCAATGCCAGTCCGCGTTTGACGACTTGCCAACCGTATAGAATGTGCCAGCCATAGGATCGGCATGAGATCAAAGTCACCCTCAATGACTTGTAAGCTCTCCCGTTGCCCATAGGACGCGTCAAAAAAGTCAGCGTGCCGTCACCGGCAGAGCGGGACCATCAACACCAGCAGCACCAGCAGCAGCCGTTAGATCTTCCACTCGTCGTGCTGCATCTCTAGCAGCCTCGATTTTAGCTGCTGACTCCTCTGGTTTCTCAGACATCTTCTGAGTTTTTGATACTACGCTTGTCTCCAGTGTTACTGTGTCATCTGCTTTTGCTGCCATAGTGCATTCTGCTCATGTTCCTGCTAGTATTGCATCTGGTCGGGTGATTGGCACTTACACAGCTGCTATAGTCGATCAGGGACCACTTGTAGTAGCCGCCGTCAACATCACCATTCAGGTACTTGCCGCAGCTGACACAGTCACAGCATGAGTAGCTGTGATAGCCACTGCTCAGGTGACATCTATAGCCTTGTCATTGCCACCTGGCCACCACATGCACATCCCCGTCACTATTGCAGCGGCCATCTCCACCCTCACTGGCGCCACCTTCACTGGGGTCGCCTGTCTAATTGTCTGCTGCCTTCTCCACCTCATCCACTTCTGCATCTAATGACTGTGGCTCTCTCACTTCCAGTCCTCTCTTCGTCGCTGCTCTTGTAGGCGCCGCTAAGGCACTCGCACTACCCCCACATCACAAACCTGACTTTGACTCAGCACCGCCTCATTTCTCCTCTAACCTCACCTTCTCTTCTTTCGCTTCAGTATATGGGCCCAAGGTGAACAACTTTGGGAATACTACCATGAGCCTAACCCCTTGGCAAACCCCTCCTTTGTCCCAATCGATGCAGAGTCTGCACGTGCTGTCCGCGCCCTCATCCGTGCCGTACACAATGACCTCACTGATGATATCAGGTCCTACAATGCTGATACCGCACGACTCACGCCTGCTGACCACATTGGCACTTAAGCTCTCATTAAGCATCGCACTGCTTTCACATGCCACGCTGCACAGAGTGTTCTCACTTTACAGTTCAAGACATTTTCCATGCGTTCAAATGAGACTACGGATGCGTATTGGGTCCGCAGTCTCCGCTTGTTATGAGACCTTGGTAAGGCAGCCCCCAAACAGCTCTTTACAGTCCTCTCCATTGTCAACGGCCTCATTTCCAAACTGCCCAATATTTTTAGGGAGGTGAAAGCGTCTGAGCTCAAACGTATTCCTCCTTAGCCAGTTTCAGCTGACGCTCCACCCGCATTGGTGCCCTCTGAGAGTTCACTGCCCATTGCCTCACAGACTGGTAGAGCGCTCTGCAGAACAAATGCATCCATCGTGTGGCCTTTGCAGCTACTAGCAATTCACTCAAAGGCAAAGGTACCGGCAGCCCTGGCACGAGTGGTTTGTCCAGACGTGGCAAAGGGAAGGGGACTGGCATCTCCTCCTCTTCCACGTCCACCCCTAGCACTGTCACGTACTGGAACTGTGGCGTTATAGGTCACTCTACACCAAAGTGTCCAGCGCCGCTGGAAAACGAACGTCTTGCTACTACTAAGCTGGCGCATTGGGCATGCACCTCTAGTAGCTTCGGGAGCTCTCCTCGTGCTACTTGGTATAAAGCTTCCGCCAGCCGCAATCTCCCGATGTTCACCAATGCAGCAACCTACAGCACTGCTGCAACACCACCTCCACCTCCCTTTCCCTATGGATGGCCCTCAGGGTATGGAGGACCTGTCTATTATGGATCCCCCACCGGTCCATACACTCCACCCTCGTGGGCCCCTTCCATCTACTCATCTCGGTGCTCCTCCTCCGGTGTGTCTTCTCCCCTGACACGCCTGAGGATGACCATCAGCTGGATGATTCCCTCTTCCATGCCATCCACTAGCGTCATCTCTGTGATGAGAGTGGGCATTCGGAGTAACTTGCGTGCTTCATTAATGGGGCCTTGCGTGGTTCTACGTCTGGTCACGTGCAGGGGTGTCTCCCTGCTGACGTCTCGTGGATTGAGAAGTGACAGTATGTTCGCTTACCTCATTGTCTTGGCGCCTATGGTCAAAGCCTTCCGCCCTATGCTGCTGTAGCCGCAGTCAATCGTGACCCTATCACTATTCCTGTGTCGGGTGGCTTCTGGATCCTTGACTCCAGAGCCAGCCATCACATGACTTCGTCGCGCTTGTCGTTTGTCTTGCTTGGTCCTGTTGGCTCTGTCTACTTTGTTCGCACTGGCTCCGGCCAACTTCTTCCTATTCAGGGCATTGGAGTTGTCCGCTTTGTCGGGCCCAGGGGGGAACTGTGTCTGCCTCATGTGTAGTACGTTCCCTCCCCTGAGTTTAGCCTTCTCTCTGTTATGATTCGATGGCTAGGAGGAATTCTCCTCTATCCGTTCCATTGTCTCTGTTTCTCATCGTACCTCTGGTTGTTTCTTGCTACAGGGCACCCGTTGCGATTGCTTGTTTCGTGTTCCCTCCTTTGCTCCTGCACCTGCCACTACTATCCACATTCACGTTGATCCCTAACTCTTCCTTGTCCATATGCAGCTGATGTATTGTTGCTTGTGCCACATCCGCACTGTTGCCATTCAGAGCTTGCTTTGTGTGCTGCCTGCGGATGGTCTTGATGCTGCCATCTTTCCCATTCCGTGTCCTACTGATTGTCTCGACTGTGCTCAGGGCAAAATGCATCGATCCCCATTCTCCACATCTGAGTCACACACCTCCTATCCCCTAGACCTCCTGCACGCTGATGTCATTTGGCCTCTTCTTCATGAGGATCTTGGGTGGGTCGGTCGCTACTTCTTCTGTCTCACTGAGGACTTCTCACGCATGCGTTGGGTATTCGCTCTCAAGAAAAAAAGTGATCGCTGCTCCACCCTTTATTCCTAGCTTTTCCAGGCTAAACTTGCCTGTGGTCGTTGTATTTGTGTCTTTCGTTGTGACCGTGGTGGGGAGTTCATGGGTCCCACTGGTTTGCTTCCTCATATCGTGCGGGGTGTGTGTGGAGGCTACTACCCCCTACAAACCTCAGCAAAATGGCATCCCTGAACGCTAGCACAGGGTCCTAACTAACGGTGTTTACATCCTGCTCATTGCCTCTGACCTCCCCCCTCTCTTCTCCTTTGAGGCAAATTCCTACATGACCTGGGTCTACAACCGTGTGCCACACTATCCTCTCCCTTGTCATAACAACCCTTTTGAGCGTCGGTTTGGGTGTCGCTCTGACCTTCGTCTTGCTCACGTCTGGGGCTGTGTCGTTACTGCCTCGCTTCCCGAGGACCTTCGAGACGACAAACTTAGTCCCTATACTCGGTTATGCACCTTCCTCAATGTCTCTGCCATGTCCAAAGCATAGTGCTTCTGGGACCCCGACCGTACACGTGTTGTTGAGTCTCGTGATGCACTCTTCTTTGAGGATGCCTTTCCTTGGGACTTGTCCCGTGTCGCTCCATCGTCTTCCCTATCCTCGCTTCGTCGACTTGGAGGGGTGGGTCTATCTCTGCCTCTGGTCTCGCAGGGACCCCTCCTTCTCTCGCTAATCTGATCCCTTCTTCCACTAGTCCCTCATTGTCCTCCTATCACATCGGCATCCGACACTCTCAGCCAACTTCCTTTCTCAGTTCTCCCAGCGGCCTTGTCAGAGACACCTCAAGGCAGCGCTACGTGTCATTCGTTATGCGCTGTCCGCTGCACGTGTGGGACTGTGCTACGGAGCACAACCTTCTATGGTCATTGAAGGATACACTAACAATGTCTGGGCTCACTACACAGATGCACGCAGTCGCACAGGCTACATCTTTCTTGTGGGTGGGACTGCTCTCTTGGAAGAGTGAAAAGTAGGGATGTGTTGTACGCAACTCCAATGAGGCAGAGTACATCGTGCTTGGAGTAGGCACATGTGAGAGCGCGTGCAACGCTCGCTTGCTGCAACGGCTTCGCGTGCCCATGCATTGCATTGCACTACGCTGTGAAAATTAAAGAAACAAGACAATTGTTGAGCATGATGGCATGCATCAGTCGCACACTAGACACGTTAACATTGAGCATCTCTTTGTACACGATTGTATTGCCGCTGGAGAAGTTCATGCTGTTGCGGTCGACATTCGTCAGCAGCGTGCAGACTTTCTCACCAAAGCTATTAGCAGTGGGGTGTTCAAGACTATTGTGCATGCTGTTGGTCAATTGCGTGCACGTGATGCCCTTGGTTGATGTTAATGCTCCTTGTGTGTCACTGTCATCGTTGTAGCTTTGTGCTGCTTGGCTCTCAGTGGTCTGTAGGGTGTTCGTTTGTGGATCATGGAGTGTTGGTAGTGACTGTAATACATGCAAGTGACCTCTTGATTCCGCTCATACACACGCACCATCACTCCAAGTGACTTAACAACTATGAAGCCCAAGGCACACACATGGTGGACTGAGCATCTCTGGCCTCTCAACCGAGTGCAAGGTTGACGCGAGATCTACCAATCCCAAATGTGCCGGAGAGCAAAGTTGCAGGCTTCAGGAAGTTGTGATTAGCATTTATTGATCTAACAATAAAGAGCCACACAAGAGTAGACATGCATCCACATACGCTCGTGGTGGATGTGGTTTTATTCCTGATTGTACGCATGCCTAGCTAGGAGTAGTCTTGTTGGCACCGTGTTGCTGATCCTACCGGGCCACACCCACGGGTATGCCGGAGTGTGAGATAACCACGACAGCGTTTTGCCGACCGGTTTGGTTCCACCCTGGGGTGGCGGCCGGACCCCACGTTGAGCTCCTCACGTGGGTGGCCCGGTCAACCGGCTGTTAAGAGCTCTCTAGCCCGTGACACCCACTGACTTCTTGTTGACTCTCGCATTCTTTACATACGGGATTCTTGCCTTTAGCTCTCCATGTCGCCATGGATCCATAAACCACTGTCCTTGCTAGACGGCCGAAGTCGATAGTTGACACTACCTACGCTAGTTTGTCACGCCTTGACGGGTTGTGTTGAATTGTGATGCCTATGGTCACTTGGCACATGAGCTTTGGCTGTCATGTTGAAGTGTATGTGATGGGCAGTGTAGCATTTTCACACAGTGCAACAGGATGTGTCAGGAGGTTGCCCCTGGACAAGTACAGTCCTACCTTGAAGCTAGTGAAGATCAATGTCTTTTCGTCAGTGTGTATGTGTGGAGATCTAACCACGACAGTGCATCAGTATTCATTGCCCCACAACTCTGTACGTGTATGTAATCCTCAGTATGTGACTTTTCATCTTCATCTTCTCCTTCTACTTTCATCCCCATAAGGTAGTCCCTGCTTTCTTTATTTCATGCTAACTACCAAAATGAGGGTAAGCCAAAAGCTTTCCCACAGTAAGAGCAAAATCTTTGTCTTTCCAGGTACCCCAGTTGGAGCTTCATTCGCTGAGAGAGGGAGTTCCGTCTGACTGTGACACATTTGAACAGTTTTAACCCTACGATCTTTGGAATTATCCACCATAGAAACAAGGTTATCCCCATTCTGCATCGCTTTTGCAAGATAGCCTAGTAGTTGAGAGAATGTGCAATGCAATACCAAAGTGTATCCAACTCTTGCTCCTGGCTTTACTCAACATCAACATTACATTTCTGTAACTTGACCTTGGTGCTAGCCCTTTTACACAGCAAAACAGACTTTGACTTCATCCTTCGTCCCACTTCCACATGGGACAAAAACGGAGGGGAAGGGTGGTAGTGGGTGGGGGCATGCACCATGACCCCTCACACCAAGCACGAGTCGTTTCCATCATCTCTGTTCCTGTACTCCTCACATGACCATGCCTCCGCACACATTGATGCACTGCGCAGCACAACCGCAACCGGAGGAGAGGAGAGGAGAGGACACGACGTCAAGTACCGCTGACCACAAACGGAGGTGCATGGGCCAAGGAGACTGCGTGTGTGTGTGTGTGTGTGTGTGTGTGTGTGTTTGTGTGTGTCTCAGGACCTTCAACTCAATGGTTCCTTGGCTTCCTATAGCCATGCATGGGCATGCACAGGGCCATGCACGCATGCGCATGCGAATGAAACACACATACATGCGCGCACGCG
>SZWC01019064.1:0-17219 GCA_023375785.1 Penium margaritaceum | reverse complement strand
AAGGAGGAGGAGGAGGAGGAGGAGGAGGAGGAGGAGGGGGAGGGGGAGGGGGAGGAGGAGGCAGAGAGGGGGGAAGTAGATGGAGAGGGAACAGTAAGCAGAAACCCCACAAAGCAAATCCAAATCCACCGCACAATGCGGCACAGTCGGCACATCTTCACACAATCAACGGCGTCATTACACGCACGCATATCGTCAGCAGCTTGGAGGTACGCCACCTCGAACAAGCTTCACCAGACGACAAAACGACCACACCACGCCTTCCATACTGATTTCTTAGAGTTGGTGTGACAGGGAGTGACATGGGCTTGCAACACCCGCCATCCACCCCACCCTCCTGCCCCTCCTCCCCGACATTTTGTTGTCTTGCCCATGCCTCCGTCCGTCGCAGCAGAATTTCCCAGGATTCCAAATCCATTGCCCATATTCAAGGTAGACGCGCAAGCGCACGCACGTGAGGACACGCGCCTACCACAGCCCTCAGCGCACAAGGCCGTCACTGACCAAGAGCCGCTCACCAGATCCTGCGACCGCGCGGCGTTGGGGAACGGCGGCGGCTGCAGCGGCAGTTCTGACGCCGCCGGTGGAGCGGAGGGAGAGGGGGGTGCCGGCCAGGCTCGCGGATGGGGATGCGAGGTGGAGGTGGCGGCTGACGGCCGTGCCAGCTTGGTGCGACGACGCGGCGACTGCCTTGGCGGCAGCGGCGGATGCGGCCAGAGTGGTGGACGCCATGGCGGTGCCCGTGAGTCGACAGGGGGCGGCGGTGGGTGGGGATTCGGGAAGGGGGAGGGAGGCGGGGTTGACAGGGACTGCGGCGAAGGCGGCAGTGTGTGGTCGCTTTGCAACTCAGTGAAAGCGGTGTGGGTGAATTCGACCAGAGCTGGACCACCAAGTCTGGCCAACAGACGTGGGTTGAGAGCCCAACGCTGGCGTCTCCTCCGTTCCAATAAGTTCTCACGTCAATCGCAAGGCGACAAAACAAATTATGAGCTTGAGCTCTCTCGTAATGACGTCATTATTGCAGTTCTTTTAGTGAGGTTCTGAAGCGTTGCACTGTGCGCGCTGGACTGAAAGAAGTGTTTGTGAACAGTTTTAGCCACAACGCCGATTCCCCCTTTGCGGGGTGCAATGTAAAACATCCGAAACAGCGATCGGATAGCTAGTGAACATCGCTAAGAAGGATGTCGAAAAAAGCGTATAGACCGATTTGAAGCTGCAACTGGCCCTTGGCAGATTGCAAATCTCAAGACAATACTCACATTTTGCCCTGTCTTGTTCTAAAAAGCGAGCAACAAGGACAAAAGCACAATTGTACGATTCGCGGCAGTGCTCAGGACAGCCGCCACTTACGAACGGCAAGACGAGAGCAGAATGCGGAAGCTGCTGAGGCTGAGATCCGGGTAACGCTGGTGTTCAGCTCTGTGACACGCTGGAGCTGCGGTTGGGGCCATCCGCAAGCGACTCGCCAACTGGCGAGCGCGAAACGATGCACATGCGTCATATCCACGTCAGTTAACAGTTGCATTGGCGTGCCACCACCAGGTGAAGAACCAAATTGATTGAAGTCTTTTTCAATGGGCAAATGTATCCAAGCTGCACTGTCAACTAAATGCAGTAACGCAAAGTGACGACCAAAAAAACGCAACAAAGGCAGGCGCCTGTTTCTGTTATGCCAAATGGAGCATAGATGGTGAACAGATAAGAGTTTTGAGGCGGAAAACGGTTTGATAATTTGGGACACGAGCAATTTATGATTAGCGATAAGTGTACTTCGATGACAAGTGTCGAAATAACCGAACACAGATGTACAAGTTCCGGGTTACAAATGAGGCGTATTCAAAGACATTGAGTCGATCTTCGGGCGAAGTGTGTGGAATTGCCGAAGAATCGGGGTGTTTCGAAGACGACGAAGATGCAAGATGCATTTATATAAATCTTGATATATCTTGATGCGATGAGAAGTCCACCGAAAGGTCGTGATACTTCTGTCCATGTTTCTCGAAAGTGGTCTAAGTTGTCAAGCGACAAGGAATCGTTGAAAGGCGAGGGCAGGTGGCCGAATCTCCCTCGACAGAATGAGCGCAAATCGAGGTCTTGACGCGCTGTGGGCTATTTGTGTAATAAGAGAAACGCCCACTCGCAAGGTTTTGGGACTCGTGTACGTCTCATACGTAACACTTACTCACCTTTTAGTTCCGACGTCCTGGCATGTGTATAGATGTAACCCGATGACGGCGGTAATACCCATCAAACAAATGATCAACGTCGTGGAGGTTTTCGTAGGGTTCCCAGATGTTATGCACGACGTTGTAGTCGTGCCACTTTACAAGATACTCTGACGTTTTGCCATGTCGTCGATGGCCGAGCATGTCCTCATTGACGTACTCTGCGTCCTCGCCCACTTGTACAAGAGGGGAATGCACATCCCTGCCAAGGAAGTTCTCACCTGGGTCGCGGAAGTGCTGGAGTCTGCTGATGTGGTACATTGGGTGAACTTGCATGGTATCGGGGACTTTGAGTCGCGCAACCACAGGGCATTGCATGCACTCGATCTCAAGGGTCCCAACGATCAGGGTTTAAGCTTCGAACAGCCTACTCCGCGAGGTTTGATGCTTGCCAAGCTGAGGATAACTTTGTCGCCGGCGGTGAACACGTTGTCACTGCGATGGCAGTCGGCCACTCGCTTCATCGCCGCTTGTGTCTTCGCGAGCGTCTGCCGTGTTTCGCTCCAGATGGTGGAGAAACCGCAGTACCGTAGTGACATCAACTTTTGCTCAAATTTTAGAAAGGAATTTAATGGTAACAACATTCACCCAAAAAAGGGTCATTTATAATTTTTTGCCTGGTCTCCTATCCCCTCTTGGAAAAAAAGTGGAAAATCAACTTTCGCCCAATCGTTCATATCCTTGTACTCGGTCTTCTCGTAAGCAACCTTGGAAAGTCGAACACCGAAGTTCGCGTCATCGGAAGAGCAACTTCGTGGGTGTTCGTCCGATTGCAATCATCGTGGGAGGCTCCCACCATGTGTGCAACGCGTGATTCCGTGAGGTTGAGGTCACATTTCGCCGTCAGTCGTAGTGTTACATATCTTTTGATGTACACGTTCAAGATTAGCCTCACAGGTGTATCCCGCAGGGCTGCAATACTACAATATTTGGGTACCGCGGTACTCACTACTACGGTACTAGTGTACCATGGTATTGAGTACCGCGGTATCCTACTTCGTTGGGAGGTTAGTACCGATACCGGTAACGCTCTCGCAGTAGGACCGGTATTGCTAAATTACCACGATACTGATACTGTACCGCGGTACACGGTATAGTGCACAACACTAAGTGTACCGCGGTACTCAAATAGACAAGCACTGCCCTTGTTACATTATCTAAATTTTTACAATGACAGAAGAAAAAACCTGCCGAGGATGGATGAAGTAGGAAACCGATTGTAGACGTCGTATAAGAAAAAAACAGTTTTGTTGAAGAGGTGGACTGAACTTCCTCGTAACTGCAAAATCTAGACATGAGAGAAATGTGACGCAATATGAAACATTTTCTGTTGTAACTTGGCTATCGATAAATGGAGAGGGTGGCTTTCCAAGGCATGAGAAGAGGGGGTGTATTTTTTACATCCCGCCAGGGATGGGCAACGTGGAGATCAGCTGAATGACGAAACCCGACCTCCGGCTTTGGTTTCGGTCTCGCCGCCTTCCAACTCTCATGCAAAATAGCTTTGTCACTTGTCAATTCAACCACTCGAGGTCTCGTTTCTTCACTATTTCTCCTTCTTGTTAATCAACTTCGGTACAACTATGACCTGATATCTGAAATTTGGCAGACATCGCGTTTGAACGAGCCATATCAAGCAAATATGCACAAGTTTCTATTTGCATGGACAATTTTTTATATACTATAGTGAGAGAAAACTTTATTTCAGTTCACACTTTCGAAATAGACAACTTTTGTTTTCGATACATGTACATTTGAGAGAAATATGAATGCGTTGTTCAAACTTTTGGATATGGAAAAAATGTCGAATGTTGGTCAATATTCTTTACCTACAATGAACATAAAAATACTACTGATTTGATTCACAATGCATGAGCGACCTCATTAATGTGGACAACAATATGAAACATGCGATGTTGCCCTCGTCAGATGGCATTCGTCATTGTCATTGTCACTAAAACGTGTGTCTCGTTGGTTTTTCCTACCGTGTTACTGTTACATGTTCAATTGCGAACTATTGACTTAATCTCCACCGCGGTACTGTACCACGGTATAATACTGCTGTACAAAAGAGGGTTACCTTGGGGGGTCAGTACCAATACCGTACCTGTACCATTCAAAAGAAAACCGTACCGCAGTACAGCAATACCGCAGCACGAAAACTCGGTATACCGCGGTACCGGTAATACCGCCATCAGCCCTGGTACCCTGGATTAGGAAAAAAACATTATTTTCTCATGCTAAAATGTGGGGCCTACTAGGGGAAAAATTGGCAGTCCGTCAAAAGTTTGAAGGTGATCCTCCCATACACAATTGAGTTCCTTTACGAACACTTGGGCAAAAGTCAAAGTCAGTACGGTATTGGATTTCGACCACGAGAATGGTGCCCTGGCTGTGGAGTTCGGCTAGTGTGGCGGGAAGTTGTCCATACACCACTTCAAATGGGATTTTACCCGTTGCGCTGGACGTTGCCGAGTTACAAGCGAGTTCGGCGGTCCACAGTTTGGCTGCCCCATCCATTCCCTGTGGCTTGCATAATGTTTGGAGGAGTTATTTGAGCGTCTGATTGGTCCTCTCGGTTTGGCCGTCGGTTTGAGGGTGGAACGCCGTTGATACCTGGATCCAACTGTGGTAGCGAGTCATCAGTTCGCGCTAGAAACGGCTGATGAATCAACCGTCTCTATCACTTATGATGAATCTCCGTACGTCGTGTAGCAGTACAATGTTGTTTAGAAATATCCGTGTTGTTCCTTCGGCGGTGACGATGGTTGTCGTCAGGATAAAATGGTTCATTTTGGAAAACCTGTCGACAACCACGAGGATTGAGTCATACCCCTCAGGTGTGACCGGTAATCTAGTGACGAAGTCCATGGAGATGTCGGTCCATGGTTGTGTCGGAATGGAGAGCGGCTGCAAAAGTCCGGGTGGCAGCGTGCGACGGGATTTTTGTCGCTGACACGTATCGCATGATTTGTACAAGTTGGCCACGTCGGTTTGCATCTTTTCCCACCTATAGAGCTTCATGTTGGTTTTTTCACATCTCTCATTGTGTTCTGTTGTGTCCTCCCGGCTTGTGTACATCGGCATGCAGATGACTAACAACAAGATTTGACGCTGCTGGAGTATCATTTGGTGGAGCCGACGCACGCTGAGGACTACACGCAGTTCGCTGGATCCTCCTCCCTCCGGCGATGTGCTCAGCTCCATCGGTAGGCCTCCTCGGCGGTCGGGCCGTCGGCGGTCGCGGCCACTACAGATGTTGTCTGCATGCATCCAGTGCTGGATCTGACTGTACCATTGTGTCTGCTACGTCGTGCTCTGCTTAGGGTCCAAATCTCATGTTAGTGTGGCATTGTTGTCACCAGGGACTAGTGTAGGCACTGCCTGGGTTTGGGCAGCCATAACTCCTTATTGCTATTTTTCTAGCCAATTCTGACCACACCACTGCATTCACAACGTTGGTACTATGCTATGGTCCAGTTTTCAGGCAAAACGGTCGACCCCCGGATTTTGGGCTATCGGCCATCTGGTAGGGCTCACTGAGAAAACCCTGCTTGCCAGAAAATAGGTCAATTTTCTGATTGGCTAGTTAGCTGAGTAATATGCTCTACAGTGTTAGGGGGGAGCTAGAACTTGGAGGGGTCTCCTATTGCTGTTCTTTCTTGCTTCCTAATCAGTCATTTCAAGTTTTCAGCTGTTGTCTGGTGCTAACTCTGGCGCACACGTTCCTGAGTAACAACACCAGAGCTCTCTGACTTAGGCTCTTGTGTAGCACACTGAGGGGCAGCTTAAGCAACGAGCGTAGGTTCCCGCACGCTGCATCAACAACGTTGCTGTCCCAACCTGCTGTATTTGGTTTTCCAGCTTGGTATTAGAGCCAGAGCGCAGCAGCAGCAGCAGGGGACAACTGGCGTACAAGTTCTTGAATACGCCGGCGGACCCCCATACGCGCCAGTGTAGGGGAAATGCTGCCGGATTTTTCCTGGCAGCATTGACCTGCCTGGTGGTACCGTCAGATTTTTTTCCCACGGCCACTAGGGTAGGGGAAATGCTGCCGGATTTTTTTCTGCAGCACTGACCCCCACGTGTGACGCAAGGAGGTGAGCGGCAGGCCGCGTCAGGTGCCTACTGGCAACGCCGCACGTGGCGACGTCAACCAGGTGCAGTGACTGGCAAGTAGCAGCAGCAGCCTGGAGCAGTAGTAGCAGCAAGCAATGGCAGCAGCAGCCTGCAGTAGCCGTGTACAACAGTAGCAGCCAACAGTAGCAGCAGCTCACGACAACTCGCAGCAACAACTGCCCGTAACAGCAAGCAGCAGCAGCAGCCAGCAGTAGCAGCTCGCAACAACAGTAGTATGTAGCAATAGCGAGCATTAGCAGCAGCCGGCTGCACCAGCAGTAGCAGCAAGCAGCGGCTTGCAGCACCCAGCAGCAACATCTGCAGTAGTGGCCAGTAGTAGTAGTAGCTACAACTGCTCGCAGTCGGTTGCTCGTAGCAAGCAGCAAGCTGCAAGCAGCGAGCTCGCTGCTCGAAGCTAATAGCAAGTAGCAAGCAGCAAGCAGCGAGCTCGCTGCTCCTAGCTCGCGGCTCATAGCAAGCAGCGAGCTCGCTGTGACAAAGAGAAAAAAATTCCCCCACCCCGTAGGTGGCCCTGCAGCGACTGCAAGCACCACCACAACCGCTATAGCAGCCATAGCAGATGTAGCAGCACGGAGTAGCTCAGCAGCACCAGCAGCTACTACTGTTGCTGCAACAGCAGCCGTAGTAGAAGTAAGAGCAACTACAACGAGTAGCAGTCGCTGTTGTGACAATAGCCATAGCAGTAGTAGTAGCTGTAATAGGAGACCAACAGTAGCAGCTGTAGCAGCGGCAGTAGCAGCAGCTGCAGCCGTTGTCCTGTAGCTGACATAGCAGCGGCTTGATCAACAGCCACTGCTGACAACAGCCATCCTCAGCTGACATCACTACGGACGTCACTACTAATGTCAGCAAAAACAACAAAAAAAAGAAAACAATTATAGCAACAACCCTATAGATAATGCAATAGCAGCTACTATCGTCAGCCATCCTAGGCTGACGTCACTACTGACATCACTACTGACATGAGTAGCAAAAAAAAACAAACAAAAGGGAGGGACAAAAAAGAACACCATGGCTAATAGCTCCAGTGGAGAGGGGTCCTCTGTTGGGGGGACCCCTAGCCCCCCTTCCTTACAACAACTACAGAAACTGCAATAGCAACAACAGCAACAGCAGCAGAAACAACAGTCATAGCAGCAGCAGCAGCAGCAGCCGCAATAGTAGTAGTAGCAGAAGCAGCAGTCCGACGGCTGCATTGCCGACTCCACCGACCCCCTCGCCGCCATTCATCAACAGCTTGCAGCACTGACGCAGCAACTTGGAGCACTCAAGCCGCTGGCATCACAGACTCACACCAATGCCCCGCTGCCCATCCTTCCTCCTAGGCATGCTTGCCACGCTATGTCTACTCCCATGCATTACATGGCGCAATAGAAAACCCAACACTAGCGACAGACAGTGACTTCAGTCCTTGGCCCCACTCTGGGCGCCGTCCACAGGCCAAAGGAATTTGAGACCCTGTCCCCGCCGCTTCAGACCGACGAGCAGTTCCGGAGCTGGGAGCTTAGCTTCCGCATCTGGGCATAAGGTGAGGGCCTGTTACCATACTACAGTCTTCTGTACGACTCCACCCAGGCCGACCAGCTGTAGGATGCTGGTCGTGCCTTACTCTTGGCTCCTTGATTTATGGGTGGTGTCATAGCCGATGAAAATGCACTTTTGTGCTATTGCATCAAGCCTTCTAGGACCCTCACCGGCCTGGACCTTGGAAAAGCTGGTGCAACCTAACACCTCCAGATGGGAGGCGTCCAAATTCTTGCTTGACCATGCTTCTTAAGACTTCTTGAGCTGTTGTGTTTGCTTCTTCTTGCCTCTCCTTTGTAGATGTGAACCGAGGGGCGCCCGGCGTGACGGTCACATGCCGAGCCCTTGGGATAAACCTCCCAACCCTCGACCCCTTGGTGTGTAGGCCAACCCTTGAGATGTCGTACAACCCTCTCCTAGCAGCAAGACCGCTGCTAGTGACCGAGGTTCCCGCCGTGCGACTCTCCCGGCGGCGTTTGCACCAAGATGCGCTACGGAAGACTTGTAGAATTGAATGGACGTGTGCGAGGAAATACTTGGAATGCAAGGAGATTTGGGCAAGGAATGAATCTTTTAGACTTGATAGATAAGTACAAAGCAATGTACAGAGTCTCTGGGTAAGATTGGCATGCCTAGAACTACCCCTAAGCTTCCTTATGTACCAGCCCCTATGAGGCAGCCAAAAACTACTCAGCGCTCCGAAGCCCTCTATCGGGGCGCACTCATGCAAATAACACATAAATTATGTAGTACGTGCTGTGAGCTTTCCAACGCACCAAAGAACACCTCAATCCGTGAAGAAACAGCTAAGTTATGGCCGTTTGAGTGCTCCACCCATGATGGCCGCTGGCAGCACCGCCAGCAGGGGTCACGGCCGCTCGAAGCGCCCTTGCTTGCGAATGCAGCTCCAGCCGCCATCCCAAAGTGTCCATAGACCCCAATGAACCTTGCCGCATTGGCTAAGCGTCCATCTAGGGGCGCTTTGGCTGCAGTGGGCGAGAAAGTCGTTCCGCCGTGCTCGGGGTCGAACCGGTACGTCTCATGTTTTCTGGAGGTGTACCTCCCACCTTTGCACGGCCGTATCTTTCTCGTCCCTGCACCGAATGACCCGGTTCTTGGGTCGATTTTGCACGGTTTTTCACGTAAAATACAATGGGAGCATCAAAACGTGTATCTGAGCTCATCATGATGACGTAATCACCACCGCGACCGACGGCTCCCATAACAGTAGAGCTACTGCAGGTGTGAGGTTCACAAGGTAGATAGCTGTACGTGCTGCTTCAGCCCAGAACCTAGGAAGCTGCTTTGCATTAAAGAGCATGCACGTTGTCATGCCCAGGAGGGCCTGGTTCATCCTCTCTGCTATGCCGTTGCTTTGAGGTGAGTAGGGGGTAGTTTTCTGGTGTTCAATGCCCTGCAACTTGAGCCACTCCCTACAGGCTTTGTAGTCTCTTCCATTGTCTGTCCTGAACACATTCACCTTCTTTCCACTCTGTCGCTCAACCACAGCAACAAAAGCCTGCAGATTTTCCTTCACCTCACTTTTTGTTTTGAGAAATTACATCCAGACTTTGCGACTGTTGTCGTCAATGCATGTGAGGAAATATCTACTGCCTCCATTTGACGGTGTGCAAAATCGACCACACACGTTACAGTGGATGAGGTCAAGGGATGCGAAAGCACGCGTGCCATTGCGCTTGAAGGGTTTCCTTTTTGCCTTGCCTTGAAGGCATGGCTCACACATGATCTCGGCTCCCTCCGCCTCATCACCTAGCTCCATCCTACGCATTAGGTCCTCCTTTCCCATGAGCTTCAAAGTATAATGAGCCACATGCCCAAAGCATTTGTGCCACATGTTCTCGGAAGATGTGCAAAGGCTAGAATGAACAGCCCCAGTGGTTGTATTTGCTTGTGGTTTTGTTGCCGAATTGTCTACTACTAGTGCTTCCACTGCTCCAACATGTCCTTCCTCATCTGAATGTACATCTTTGCTCTCCTCATCATCACTCTCGACTAAAGATTGAGCCGTTGAGGTTTTCGTTTTGGTTTTAAAGACGTAAAGTCCATCAACGTGAGGAACCTGTGCGACAACCTTCTTGGTAGAGTAGGAGATATTGATGTCCTTGGTAGGGACTATCATCGCTTTCTTCTCTTCAAAGACCACTGTCATGCCATGGTCAGTTATCTTAGAGACGGAGAGCAGGTTGGCTGTGAAGGAGGGCAAGTAGACCACCCCCTCTAGCTTGAGGTCGGAATCTCCACTGTTGACACCCACTATGACTAGCTTGTCACCGATCCCCTCAGCTGTCGCAACCTTGCCATTGGCGACTATGAAGTTCTTTTTGCATGGAGCTAGAGAGATGAAGTCTCTCTTCTCGTAAGTGGTATGCTTCCTTATGCCCGAGTCAAGGCCGTAGGCTCCTGGCCTAAGTATCTCCCTCCCTCTGTTGGAGGCACACTCAGCCATCAAGCTTGTAGGATCCTTCCCACCATTTCTCCCTTTCCATTCATCCCCATCTCCTCCCTCTCTCTTGGGTGCATTGCACTCTCGAGCCCAGTTTCCAGCCTTGCCATAGTTATGGCAGTTTCCTCGGCACTTTGTACCCCTTCCACTCTTGCTAGTGCTATTCTTTCCCTTGTACCCTAAGGAGGATGTATTGTGGAAGGTACCGTTACTCCGTGAGACAAAGGCAGTCATGTTTGCTTCACTATTGCTACAACACATGGCTTCATTCTGCACATACTCAGAGACGATGGTGTAGGAAACTTGATCTTCAGTCCACCCTCCAATCACTGTCATCATGGGGTCCCAGCTTTCCGACAGTGTCATCAGAAAAATCATGTCTTGCATATCGGATTTCAGGTCCCATCCCATGCCGGTGGCTTGTTGCAAGAGCGTCTCAAACTTCTCCATAAAGGCGGAGACATCCTCCCCTTCACCAAGCTTCATGTTGATGACGTTTTGTAGAATTAGGAGACGGTTGGCAAGTGAGAAGGACTGGAACACCTTGCCGAGTTTGGCGTATGCCGCTGCTGCCACTTTACAACAACTGATGTGTAAAAGGACTGAGGGTTATATGGAGGACAGAAGAATGGCGAGAGCCTTCTTGTTGAGCTTGACCCATACCACTAGGTCAACACCCTCTTCCTTTGGTGCTGAGATAGTTCCGTCAAAATATCCTAGCAAATATCTATTATCCATGATGATCTCAAACTGCCACTTCTAGAGGGCTAATCCCTCTCCATCAAACTTGAGGATGGGTGAATGATTCCCTGGTTTCCCTGTCCCTGCAATCCCTACAACTACAACTGCTACAGCTGCTGCACCTGATGTTGATGTCGATGTACCTGTGTTTGAGGGCGCTATAGGCTATTGGTGAGAAGAGGCAACTGCTTCCCCTGTTCACGCTAGCCGTTGCAAGCAGATGTAGGCTGATATAGGCTGATGTAGGTTGATGTCAACTCCCAAGGTGGAAAGGTGCAGATGTGTTGCATCCTCCTCTGGCTGATGATTGACCTGCAAACAGAGAATTTTGGTGAGAGTGAAGGCGCTTTCACTGCTTATGACTTTAGCGGTTGCGTGCGTGAAACTTCTCTAACCAGAGGAGTGGGCCCATAACCCTTTTGTTAGCTACTGAGCGAACAACCTTTGGCAGAGAAGCCGCAAAACTAAAAAGACTCACGAAGGTTTTAACACCTTCCTTTGTCGACATGTGTCATGCACCCCAAACTTAATCAGGCATACACTTCACCTTCAAGAATACTAACGCCTTAGCATTACATCTCAAGAAGAGCCCTCGTCGTCAATATGCAAGAGAGCATCAAGCAAGGGTTAATTTGATCAGCATGCAAGACAAGTCTTTTTATAGCTATCTGTCCGGTCCTAGAACTCAAAGCACATTCCTGGGAAGTAACCTGAACCAGCCACATCACCAATAGACTTGCACTGTGAGCTTGACACATAAGCATCCTGGTGTCAAGGTGACAGACCAACCATGTAGCATCCAAGAAGCTACGGAATTTCTTTCTTAGTAGCTTCTGTAGCAACCAAGATGTGCATGGGGCCAGGATCAAACTCGTGACCTCTCACTCGGCCAAATCAACAAAATGGCCAAGGTAACAACTCACTCATATGGTGTACTCACAGGTCATATCTCAGACGAGACAGAGCATGGTTGAGTCACTCTACAACAGATCGAGGGGTCATATCTCCACAAGAAGCAGGGCATTACTGATCCGTCCTACAACACTGAACAGAGGACAAATAACATTCAACATGAGCGAGAGGGCCGTGAGGGATGCGATTCCACACCCAGGTCATGCAAGACATTGCTTCAAAGGTGAATAGAGGGGACAGACCAGAAGAGGAGAGAAGGGAGCGCACCCCGTCGGCCAATGTGTGGTTCCAGTGTTTGGACATGCCGTTTCTTTAGGTGTGTAGGGTGCAGTGAACTCAAGACGAATACCCCGAGACTCCAAAAAATGAGAGGTGGGACCAAAGAACTCGCCACCTGGGTGCTGTGAAAGACATGCAAGGGCCGAAGACAGGCATGTTCAGCCTACGGAAGCCAGTGCTCAAGGACATCAGTGACATCACTATTGTGACGAAGGGAAAAGATCCAGCGGTAGCGCAAAAAAAAATAGTCAAGCACAGGTTGTAACAACTAAGGCCACCAAAAAAGTCATGGACAGGGGACACATGACATCTGCATGCACGAGATCAAGGGGATGAGAGGTGGTAGACTTAGCGGTTAGAAAAGGAGGACGATACATCTTGCCACTGGCGTAGTCGAGGCAGGTAGAAGAGCACGGAGGCACAAACGTGGCAGGGTCAAGGCCGATAGTACGACGAAGGCGCATGAGACGTTGAATGGTAGCAGTGTGAATGTGACAAAGGTAATGGTGTAGGAGGTTTGCATGCTCAGGGGACAAGGAGGGTGCAACATGAACAAGAGTAGAGGCAGCGGAAGACGTGGACAAGGACAGAGGGACGTGGAAAAGATGATCATGGCATATACCACGAAGAGCAACACGGCCAGAGGAGCGAAGGGTGACAATACCAATGCCGCGGCTGGACGAGAAGTCCATGCCTTGGTGGTCAAGGGTGGTCACAGAGAGGAGGCTGACTTCTAGGTCAGACACATATAGCACATCAGGAAGGAACAAAGTCCCACCTAGGCCAACAAAATGAACAACACCGACACCATGAACTGGCAGGAACTGACCAGAGCCGGCGCGGACAGAACGAACGGACCCAACTGGACAGAGAGAGACAAACGAAATATGAGAGACGGTCATGTAGTGAGTAGCACCAAAATCAATGATCCAGAGGTCAAAGGAAACACGGGTAGAGGGGAGCATGAGGCAGGCAGCAACAGTCCCTGGAAGGGAGTCGAGAGAAGTGCGACTAAGACAAGTGGGGAACGTGTAAGACTGCCAATCCTCAATCCACGACCGATCATCAGGCATGGCCGCCTGCACGCACTCGGAGGATGCATCACGGAGGGTGGCATCCAACTAGACATGGGGGTGATTTAAACCGAAAACCGGTTTTCTCGGTCTTTTAAACCAAAAAGCCAGAAAACCGGAAAACCGAAACCGGTGGGGTCGGTTTCGGTTCGGTTCCGGTTTCCTCTGAGGAAACCGGAACCCCGGATCTTAACCGACCCTCTTTGTGAGGGGGAAAACCGGTTAAAGCCGGTTTTCTGGTTTTGCGGTTTTCCGGTTTTCTGCAGAAAACCGGGGCGCACATTCAGAGGGCGCCTCGGTTTTCCAGGTACAAGGAGGGTGTGGACCAAGTCCAGACCCTCATTATCACTGAAAACTTTGACATTAAGTTCCAGAGTTAGTCTCCAGGCGGTGAAGGTGGCGCGCGGCTCTCCAAGTTGTGAGGGTATTTTTGCAGAGTTAGCCAAAATTCTGCCGAAATTCAAAAGTGACCGCAGCAATGGCGTATTCACCATGCACGACCCCGAAGCTTAGTGACTACATGGACCTCGCCTTTGGGGGTAGCAGCGAGACTGCATCACGCTCTAGCCCCAGCAAGACATGGGGGACAGGTGCCGCTGCCGGAGCTGCATTGCTGCGGGCAATGTGGCTGTTGCCCGCAGCAACGGTGGAAGACCGTGGCGACTTCGTCCTCACTCCCGAGGATGTGGTCGCCCACACCACCACCTCGTCCCACTCCCTCGACAATGTCGAAGCGTTGGTGGATCGCGTAATCCAGGCGGTGCAGTGTGAGCAGGAATTTCCACTGCTGCCAGTCGCTAGCAAGTCCCCGTCCCGCCGTGCCTCACCCGTGCAGAGCGACAATGAGCTCGGCATGGTGGGGAAGGTGCTCGCCGCCGAACCAAAGGTGAAGGGGAAGGTGGCGGCAGCGACAAAGCCGCCCGCACCGGTAACTGCACGCGATCGTCTACTGCAGCAGCGTGCGAAGGTGCTCGGAGCTTGGGCGCTGCAGCAAAGGTGGTGAAGGCGGCGAGGGCAGTCACCACTACAGCCGCTGCCAAGGCAGCCACAACAGCGATTGGAGAAGGTGCAGGGGTAGCAACAATAGGTGCAGGGACTGCAGCTACAGGTGCGGGGGCAGCAGCAGCAGGTGGTGATGCCGTAGCAGCCGGTGGAGTAGCCACGGCTGCCGACACGCCTCCAGTCGAGCCTGGGTGGGAGTCCCCCGGCACCCAGGCTTACGGACGGCGCATTAAGGCCGTGAGGGAGGAACTTCACAAACGTATGAACCAGTTTGACGTGCTTGCAGCTGACGCGGTGGGAGAAGAGGAGGACGAGAACTCGGACGCTGAATTTTCTGGAAAAAATGAACGTGAGAGGAAGGGTAAAGGGAAGGTGGTCTATGTGGACAGCAGCGAGTGCGAAAAGGAGCGTGGTGGCAGCAGTGGCAGCGAGCATGAGGGGAAAAAGGATAAGCATGTGGAGTGGACACCAAGCCGTGAACGCGAGAAGGGGGCAGCTGAGGGGGGGGGGGGGGACGGCGCTCGTCGATCGAGAGCTCGGCGAAGCACCATGGCCTTCCGCCGTGGGAAACGGACCCGATGATCCTTCACCTCACGTAGCCGTTCATCCTCGAGGACAAGATGCCGGATAGGGTGCAGAAAGCCTTGCAAGCTCGGTGTCATGCAGCAATGCAAAACGCCGAGTATGCGGGGGCCAGGGGCAACCAGTTTGACCAGTTCCAATACGACTAGTTCAAGAGGTTGCTGCGCGATGACCCAATTGTGCGGGCTGACCTCATCACAGCGATGGGGGGTAAGATACCCGTCCCACGTGATCGTGCCACGGAGATGGCTGACATACTGACAGGGCCGTGGATGACCACCCGCGCCATCGACGAGATTATAGCATGGAAGGCGCCGGTGAAGGGTGTGGCGGATGTGGCGGCGGCGCGGGAGGTTGGTGAGAAGAGGAAGAAGCCTGAGGGGCATGTTGGGGATGGGCCGAATGGGGTTGATTCCGAGGAGGAGGAGGAGGAGGACGAGGACGAGGACGAGGACGAGGAGGACGAGGAGGACGCACCCTTGGCAGGCCGAGGACGGGGGCGGAAGAGAGGGAGGGGTGGGAGGAGGGGGAGGGGCGGCAGGGGGAGTGGGCGTGGACGGGGTGGTCGAGAAGGACGTGGGGGTGGGAGCTCTGCAACTGGACATGGTGGAGGCATGTGGACAGACCGGGAGCCTTCCGTAGCAAAGGCACGGAAGATAGCAGATGGCGACTTGGCTGCATAAGGGCAGGGCAACGCAGGGTCGAGTGGTGGCGGCACGGAGAAGGAAGAGGGCAATAAGGAGGAAGGAAGGAAGGAGGGGAAGAAGAAGGGGCAACTAGCAGGAACTCATTACAAGCCGTGGAAGCTGAAGCATGAGAATGGGGAGGAAATGTCGGCAACGGAATGTGCAAAGGAGACTGAGCGTTTGATTGAGTTGGCATTAGAGCTGAAGGCAAGCACAAAGAGGAACTCCCAGAGCGCGAAGCTGTTCTTCATCCCTCACCCTACGAAGGACTTCTTCCTATGCATTGGTTGTGGAGAGAAGGCACAGGGGTCAGACAGCAGCCCCACCAACCGCGCTAGCCACCTCTATCAGGCGCATGCAAAGGCCATTTTCTGGAAGGTGTGGCCTGAGGGTGCATATGGGCACCCGGGGTTGTTTGAATGGAAGGTGTAGCATGGGCCGTTGATGCGTACAGTGGCCACCAGAGGGCCGGTTTTCAGCCAGAAGCAGCTCAATGCCGCCATTCGCCGACTCTTTGTGCGAGCCAACATTTCCTTCAGGGTGGTGGATATGGCGGAGTTTTTGCAAGTGCTATTGGAGTGCAACCTGGAAGCGGAGGCACCAGACCGGAAGAGCCTCAGCGAGAGTATCATCCTCGACTTTGAGGCATACAAGAAGAGAGTCAAGCAAATGTTCCATGACATGGTGTGCAAGCTCGCACTGACGCTTGATCGATGGAGTGGGCAGAACAGGCTGCCGTACCTGTCTGTCATTGCTCATTGGCTTGACGACAAGTTTGCCCTCCAGAGCACAGTGTTGGATTTTGTGCAGATCATGGGTCACCACACTGGCGTGAACCTTGCCGAACACCTCTGCAAGCTGCTGTTTGACGACTACGGTCTCGAATACCGCATCATGTCTATCACCATGGACAACGCAAGCAACAACCTGAAGATGGCCGATGTTCTCTGCGCAATGCGACCTGAGCAGCTTCGGCGGGAGTTTTTCCTCCCCTGCTTCTGCCATGTGCTGAACCTCGCCGTGCAGACAATCCTCCAGAGCTCCAAAGTAGTGCAGGCGTGCATCTCACGCGTGCGGAAAATTGTGGCCGTGTTCCGGGTGTCTCCTCTGCTGAATGAGGTGTGGAGGGGACTGCGAGAGGGAATGGCGGACAAGTTAACAGTGGATGTGGCGACACGGTGGGGCAGCACGTACGACATGCTCCTCGCCTTCACAGAGACGGCTCCCACCCGAGCCAAGTGGCTCGAGAAGAAGCCATCGCACGAGAGGGAGTCCTTCACGATGACTGCGTAGCAATACACATTGGTGGCGGCGCTGCTCAAGATCCTGTCAAAGTTTTGGCAAGTAAGTCAGTGGGCGGAGGGGGAGCAGTATTCGACAATTTGGCACGTGGTGCCAGACTACAACCGCCTCGTTGCACATCTGGACGCGTGCCTGAGCAATGCAGCTGTGCCAAAGCTTCTACATGGGTCGTTGCAGGCCAGGCGGGAGAAGCTGACAGACTACTTCGAGCAGCTGAGTGCAGTCCCATATGCAGCCACTGTA
This sequence comes from Penium margaritaceum, assembly GCA_023375785.1. Classification (NCBI taxonomy): domain Eukaryota; kingdom Viridiplantae; phylum Streptophyta; class Zygnematophyceae; order Desmidiales; family Peniaceae; genus Penium; species Penium margaritaceum. The sequence continues at coordinate 46 of SZWC01019064.1, read as the reverse complement.
CTGCACCCCGGCCTGCGGCGAGAGTACTTCACAGAGCATGCGCCAC
>SZWC01019063.1:8907-23672 GCA_023375785.1 Penium margaritaceum | reverse complement strand
GACAGTCGCCGCGACGGCGACGGAGGTCAGGTCGAATGGACAAGGGGGTCGGTTTGACATGACCCTTAGATCGAGGGTTTAGATTGAAAGGATCAAAACCATCGATCCTGCAGTTCATCCGACGGCTACGATATCATAGGAGGGGGATATTGAATTGTCACGAGGTAATGCATGTAGCCATGAAAGCAGAATGTATGTTGAAGTGTTGCCAGGCTGGAAAAATGCATAGCTGTGATTGGGGCGTAGCATATCTCCTAGCCTCTGGACAACATGGATGTTCATGTGCTTTGCCATGAAGAGATGCCACATGGCATGCCCAGTAGGCTGATTCAAGCCTATTATGCCACATGGCAATTACACATGTAGAACACCATACAGTTGTATGAAGATATGGAAAAAAAATTGTTTTTCCCAAAAAATGGCCGAGAGTCGAACTCGTCGTCGTTGCGATTTTCCTGTTATTCAGGGGTCCACTGGTGTCTGAGGGGCTGCTGGGTCTCTCGATCAGCCTGGATTGCACTCTGGGTTCCCATCGGCATCGATGGGACATCGATGCGCATCGATGTCCCGATGTCGATGGAGGGGCCCTCCATCGAACACCGAGGACAACTATGGTGTAAGTGCGTGTAAGTGCGTGTAAGTACGTGTAAGTGCGTGTAAGTGCCTATAAGTGCGTAGAAGTGTGTCTAAGTGCGTGTAAGTATGTATAAGTGCGTGTAAGTGCGTGTAAGTACAGTTTAAGTTCGTGTAAGTGCGTGTAAGTGCATGTAAGTGCATGTAAGTATGTGTAAGTGTGTATAAGTGCATGTAAGTGCGTGTCCATACGTGGAGGTACGTGTAAGTACGTGTAAGTGCAAGTAAGTGTGTGTAAGTACGTGTAAGTGCATGTAAGCACGTGTAAGTGCGTGTAAGTGCGTGTAAGTGCGTGTAAGTGGGTGTAAGTGCGTGTAAGTGCAACTAAGTGCGTGTAAGTACGTGTAAGTGCATATAAGTGTGTGTAAGTGCGTGTAAGTGTGTGTAAGTGGATGTAAGTGCGTGTAAGTGTGTGTAAGTACGTGTAAGTTCGTGTAAGTGCGTGTAAGTGCATGTAAGTGACTGTAAGTGCTTGTAAGTGTGTGTAAGTGCGTGTAAGTGCGGTTTAAGTTTGTGTAAGTGCGTGTAAGTGCGTGTAAGTGCATATAAGTGTGTTTATGTACGTGTAAGTGCGTATAAGTGCAGTTTAAGTGGATGTAACTTTGTGTATGTTCGTGTAAGTACGTGTGAGTACGTGTAAGTGTGTGTATGTGTGTGTAAGTGTGTGTAAGTATGTGTAAGTGCGTATAAGTGCATGTAAGTGTGTGCCAGTACGTATAAGTGCGTGTTAGTGCATGTAAGTATCTGTAAGTGCGTGTAAGAGCATGTAAGTACGTGTAAGTGTGTGTAGGTGCATGTAGGTGCCTGTAAGTGTGTGTAAGTACATATAAGTGTGTATAAGTGCGTTTAAGTGCGTGTAAGTGCATGTAAGTGCATGTAAGTGTGGTTTAAGTGCGTGTAAGTTTGTGTAAGTGCGTATAAGTGCGTATAAATGTGTATACATATGTGTAAGTGCATGTAAGTGCGTGTAAGTGGAAGTGTGTATAAGTGTGTGTAAGTGTGTGTAAGTGTGTGTACGTGTATATTAGTACGTGTAAAAGCGTGTAAGTGTGTGTAAGTACGCGTAAGTGCATGTAAGTGCATGTAAGTGCATGTAAGTGTGTGTAAGTGCGTGCAAGTACGTGTAAGTGTGTGTAAGTACGTGTAAGTGCGTGTTAGTATATGTAAGTACGTATAAGTGTGTGTAAGTACGTGTAAGTGTGTATAAGTGCGTATTAATGCGTGTAAGTGCGTGTAAGTGCATGTGAGTGCGTGTGAGTGCGTGTAAGTATGTGTAAGTATGTGTAAGTGCGTGTAAGTGTATGTAAGTACGTGTCAGTGTGTGTAAGTGCGTGTATGTGTGTGAAAGTGTGTGTAAATGCGTGTAAGTTCGTGTAAGTGCGTGTAAGTGCATTTAAGTATGTGTAAGTGCAAGAACGTGCGTGTAAGTGCGTGTAAGTGTGTGTAAGTGCGTATAAGTACGTGTAAGTTCGTGTAAGTGCATGTAAGTTCCTGTGAGTGTGTGTAAGTGCGTGTAAGTGCGTGTAAGTGCATGTAAGTTCCTGTGAGTGTGTGTAAGTGCGTGTAAATGCGTGTAAGTGCGTATAAGTGCGTGTAAGTGTGTGTAAGTGCGTGTAAGTGCGTGTAAGTGCATGTAAGTATGTGTAAGTATGTGTAAGTACAAGTAAGTACGTGTAAGGGCGTGTAAGTGTGTGTAAGTACGTGTAAATGTGTGAAAGTGTGTGTAAGTGTGTGTAAGTGCGTGTAAGTGCGTATAAGTGCGTGCAAGTATGTGTAAGTACGTGTAAGTGTGTGTAAGTGTGTTTAAGTGCGTGTAAGTGCGTGTAAGTGCGTGTAAGTACGTGTAAGTACGTGTGAGTACGTGTAAGTTTGTGTAAGTGACTGTCAGTTTGTGTAAGTGCGTGTAAGTACATGTAAGTGCGTGTAAGTACGTGTAAGTACGTGTGAGTACGTGTAAGTTTGTGTAAGTGACTGTCAGTTTGTGTAAGTGCGTGTAAGTACATGTAAGTGCGTGTAAGTACGTGTAAGTGTGTATAAGTGTGTGTAAATGCGTGTAAGTGCATGTAAGTGCGTGTAAGTGCATGTAAGTATGTGTAAGTTTATGTAAGTGAATGTAAGCTCGTGTAAGTGTGTGAAAGTGCATGTAAGTGCGTGTAAGTGCGTATAAGTGCGTGTGTGAGTAAGTGCGTGTGAGTGTGTATAAGTGTGTGTAAGTGCATGAAAGTGCGTGTACGTGTGTGTAAGTGCGTGTTAGTGCGTGTGAGTGCATGTAAGAGCGTGTAAGGGCATACAAGTGCGTGTAAGTGCGGTTTAAGTTCGTGTAAGTGAGTGTAAGTGTGTGTAAGTACGTGTACGTTTGTGTAAGTGCGTGTAAGTGTGTGTAAGTGCTAAAAGTGAGTGACAGTGCGTATAAGTGCGTGTAAGTATGTGTAAGTGCATGTCAATGCATGTAAGTGTATGTAAGTGCGTGTAAGTACGTGTAAGTACGTATAAGTGTGTGTAAGTGCGTGTTAGTGCATGTAAGTGCGTGTAAGTGCGTGTAAGTATGTGTTAGTGTGTGTAAGTATGTATAAGTGCGTGTAAGTGTGTGGAAGTGCGTGTGAGTGCGTGTACGTATGTATAAGTGCGTGTAAGTGCATGTAAGTGTGTGTACGTACGTGTAAGTGTGTGTAAGTGTGTGTAAGTTTGTGTAAGTGTGTGTTAACACGTGTAAGTGCGTGTAAGTATGTGTTAGTGCATGTAAGTGCGTGTAAGTGTGTGTAAGTGCGTGTAAGTTTGTATAAGTGTGTGTAAGTACGTGTAAGTACTTATAAGTGCGTGAAAGTGCGTATAAATGCGTGTAAGTTCAAGAAAGTACGTGTAAGTGCGTGTAAGTGCGTGTAAGTGCGTATAAGTACGTGTAAGTTTGTGTAAGTGCATGTAAGTTCCTGTGAGTGTGTGTAAGTGCGTGTACGTGCGTGTAAGTGCGTGTAAGTGTGTGTAAGTTCGTTTAAGTGCCTGTAAGTACGTGTAAGTATTTGTTAGTGCAAGTAAGTGCATGTGAGTGCATATAAGTGCGTGTATGTGCGTGTAAGCACGTGTAAGTGCGTATAAGTGCATGTAAGTACATGTAAGTGCGTGTACATACGTGTAAGTGCGTGTAAGTTCGTGTAAGTGTGTGTAAGTGTGTGTAAGTGCGTGTAAGTCAGTGTAAGTGCGTGTAAGTACGTGTAAGTATGCGTAAGTAAGTGTAAGTTCGTGTAAGTAACTGTTAGTTCGTGTAAGTGCGTGTTAGTAAGTATAAGTACGTGTAAGTACGTGTAAGTGTGTGTAAGTGCGTGTAAGTGCATATAAGTGTGTGTAAATGCGTGTAAGTACGTGTAAGTGCGTGTAAGTGCGTGTAATTACGTGTACGTATGTGTAAGTGAATGTACGTTTGTGTAAGTGTGTGTAAGTACGTGCATGTAAGTGTGTGTAAGTGCAAATAAGTGCGTGTAGGTACGTACAAGTGCGTGTAAGTGCGTGTAAGTGCGTGTACGTGCGTGTAAGTGCGTGTAAGTGCTTGTAAGTATGTGTACGTGCGTTTAAGTGCATGTAAGTGCGTGTAAGTTCGTATAAGTGCGTATAAGTAAGTGTAAGTGCGTATAAGTGTGTGCAAGTGTGTGTAAGTGCGTATAAGTGTGGTGTAGATGCGTGTAAGTGTGTGTTAGTACGTTTAAGTGTATGTAAGTGTGTGTAAGTGCATGTAAGTGCGTGTAATTACATATAAGTACGTATAAGTGCGTGTAAGTGCATGTAAGTGCGTGTTATTGCGTGTAAGTGTATGTAAAAGCGTATAAGTACGTGTAAGTGCGTGTAAGTACTTATAAGTACTTGTAAGTGCGTGTAAGTGCATGTAAGTGCGTGTTATTGCGTGTAAGTGTATGTAAAAGCGTATAAGTACGTGTAAGTGCGTGTAAGTACTTATAAGTACTTGTAAGTGCGTGTAAGTGCATGTAAGTGCGTGTAGGTACGTGTAAGTGCGTGTAAGTGCGTGTAAGTGTGTGTAAGTGCGTATACGTACGTGTAAGTGCGTGTAAGTGCATGTAAGTACGTGTAAGTTTGTGTAAGTGCGTGTAAATGCTTGTAAGTGCATGTAAGTGCGTGTAAGTGTGTGTAATGGCGTGTAAGTGCGGTTAAAGTTTCTGTGAGTGCGTGTGAGTGCGTGTAAGTGCGTGTAAATGCTTGTAAGTGCATGTAAGTGCGTGTAAGTGTGTGTAATGGCGTGTAAGTGCGGTTAAAGTTTCTGTGAGTGCGTGTGAGTGCGTGTAAGTGCGTGTAAGTTTGTATAAGTGTGTATATGTGCGTGTAAGTGCAGTTTAAGTCTGTGTAAGTGCGTATAAGTGCGTGTAAGTACGCGTATGTGCGTGTAAGTGTATGTAAGTGTATGTAAGTGTGTGCAAGTGTATGGAAGTATGTGTAAGTGCGTGTAAGTGCGTATAAGTACGTGTAAGTGCGTGCAAGAGCTTATAAGTGCATGTTAGTGCATGTAAGTGTGTGTAAGTGCGTGTAAGTGTATATAAGTGCATGTAAGTGCGTGTAAGTGTGTGTAGGTGCATGTACGTATGTGTAAGTGTGTGTAAGTGTGTGTAAGTGCACATAAGTGCGTGTAAGTATGTGTAAGTGCGTGTAAGTGTGTGTAAGTGCATGTAAGTGCGTGTAAGTGCGTGTAAGTGCGTCTAAGTGCGTGTAAGTGCGTGTAAGTGCGTGTACGTACGTGTAAGTATGTGTAAGTGCGTGTAAGTGCGTGTAAGTGCGTGTACGTACGTGTAAGTATGTGTAAGTGCATGTAAGTGTGGTGTAAGTATGAGTAAGTTCGTGTAAGTGCATGTTAGTATGTAGAAGTGCGTGTAAGTGTGTGTAAGTGTGTATAAGTGCGTGTAAATGTGTGTAAGTGCGTGTAAGTACGTGTAAGTACGTATAAGTGCATGTAAGTATCTGTTAATGCGTATAAGTGTGTGTAAAAGTGTGTAAGTGTGTGTAAGTGCATGTAAGTGCGTGTAAGTGAATGTAAGTGCATGTAAGTGCATGTAAGTGCGTGTAAGTGCGTGTAACTGCGTGTAAGTCCGTGTATGTGTGTGTAAGTGCACGTACATGCGAGTAAGTGCGTGTAAGTGCGTGTAAGTGCATGTAAGTACGTGTAAGTTTGTGTAAGTACGTGTAACTGCGTATAAGTGCGTGTAAGTGTAATAAGTGTGTGTAAGTGCGTGTAAGTACGGTTTAGGTTCGTGTAAGTGCGTGTAAGTGCGTGTAAGTGTGTGTAAGTGTGTATAAGTGTGTCTAAGTGCGTGAAAGTGCGTGTAAGTGCAGTTTAAGTGGGTGTAATTTTGTGTAAGTTCGTATAAAAGCGTGTAAGTGCGTCTAAGTGCGTGTAAGTGAGTGTAAGTACAACTAAGTATGCGTATGTGCGCGTAAGTATGTGTAAGTACGTGTAAGTGTGTGTAAGTGCGTGCAAGTACGTGTTAGTGTGTGTATGTGTGTGTGTAAGTGTGTATAAGTACGTGTAAGTGCATGTAAGTGCGTGTAAGTGCGTGTAGGTACGTGTAGGTGCGTGTAAGTGTGTGTAAGTGCATGTGAGTGCGTATAAGTGCGTGTAAGTGCATGTAAGTGCGTGTAAGTGTGATTTAAGTGTATGTAAGTTCGTGTAAGTGCGTGTAAGTACGTACACGTATGTGTAAGTGCGTGTAAGTGCGTATAAGTACGTGTAAGTGTGTGTAAGTACGTGTAAATACGTGTAAGTATGTGTAAGTGCGTGTTAGTACGTGTAAGTGTGTGTAAAAGCGTATAAGTGCGTGTAAGTGTGTATAAGTGCATGTAAGTGCGTGTAAGTACATGTAAGTGTGTTTAAGTGCATGTAAGTGTGTGTAAGTGCGTGTAAGTGCGTGTAAGTGCGTGTAAGTGCATGTAAGTATGTGTAAGTTAGTATAAGTGCGTGAAAGTGTGTGTAAGTGCCTGTCAGTACGTGTAATTGCATGTACGTTTGCGTAAGTATGTGTAAATGCATGTAAGTGTGTGTAAGTGCGTGTAAGTACGTGTAAGTGCATGTAATTATGTGTAAGTACGTGTAAGGTCGTATCAGAGCGTGTAAGAGCGTGTAAGTGCGTGTAAGTGCGTGTAAGTGCGTGTGAGTGCATGTAAGTGTGTGTATGTGCGGATACGTGTGTGTAAGTGCCTGTAAGTTTGTGTAGGTGCGTGTAAGTGCGTGTAAGTATGTGTAAGTGCGTGTAAGTGCGTGTAAGTACGTGTAAGTGTGTGTAAGTGCGTGTAAGTATGTATAAGTACGTGTAAGTGCGTGTAATTGCATGTAACTGTGTGTACGTGCATGTAAGTGCGTGTAAGTGCGTGTAAGTACGTGTAAGTGTGTGTAAGTGCGTGTAAGTATGTATAAGTACGTGTAAGTGCGTGTAATTGCATGTAACTGTGTGTACGTGCATGTAAGTGCGTGTAAGTACGTGTAAGCGCGTGTAAGTACGTGTTAGTTTGTGTAAGTACGTGTACGTTCCTGTAAGTGCGTGGAAGTGTGTGTAAGTGCGTGTAAGTGCGTGTAAGTGCGTGTAAGTGTGTATAAGTACGTATAAGTGCGTGTTCGTGTGTGTAAGTACATGCAAGTTCGTATAAGTACGTGTAAGTATGTGTAGGTGCATGTTAGTGTGTATAAGTACGTGTAAGTACTTGGAAGTCTGTGTAAGTGTGTGTAAGTACGTGTAAGTATGTGTAAGTGCGTGTAAGTGCATGTAAGTGCGTGTAAGTATGTGTAAGTGTGTGTAAGTACGTGTAAGTATGTGTAAGTTCGTGTAAGTGAATGTAAGTTCGTGTAAGTGTGTGTAAGTGTGTGTAAGTACGTGTAAGTATGTGTAAGTTCGTGTAAGTGAATGTAAGTTCGTGTAAGTGCGTATAAGTGCGTGTAAGTCCGTGTAAGTACGTGTAAGTGTGTGTAAGTGCGTGTAAATGCGTGTAAGTGTGTGTAAGTACATGAAAGTGCTAAAAGTACATATAAGTACGTGTAAGTACGTGTAAGTGTGTGTAAGTACGTGTTAGTTTGTGTAAGTGAATGTAAGTTCGTATAAGTGTGTGTAAGTGCGTGTAAGTACGTGTAAGTAGGTGTAAGTGCGTGTAAGTGCTTGTAAGTATGTGTAAGTGCGTATAAGTGCATGTAAGTGCGTGTAAGTGTGTGTAAATGTATATAAGTGCGTGTAAGTGCGTGTTAGTGCCTGTGAGTACGTGTAAGAGCGTGTAAGTGCATGTAAGTGTGTGTAAGTGCAGTTTAAGTTCGTATAAGTGAGTGTAAGTGCGTATAAGTACGTGTAAGTATGTGTAAGTGCGTGTAAGTGCGTGTAAGTATGTGTATGTGCGTGTAAGTGCGTGTAAGTGCTAAAAGTGCAAGTAAGTGCATGTAAGTGCTAGAGTACATGTAAGTACGTGTAAGTGCAGTTTAAATTCATGTAAGTGTGTGTAAGTGCGTGTAAGTGCGTGGAAGTATGTGTAAGATCGTGTAAGTGTGTGTAGGTGCATGTAACTGCAGTTAAAGTGGGTGTAGCTTTGTGTAAGTTCATGTAAGTGTGTGTAAGTGCGTATAAGTGCGTATAAGTGCGTGTAAGTACGTGTAAGTGCGTGTAAGTGTGTGTAAGTGCGTCTAAGTGTGTGTAAGTACGTCTAAGTGCGTGTAAGTGCGTGTAAGTACATATAAGTGCATGTAAGTGCGTGTAAGTGTGATTGAAGTGCGTGTAAGATCATGTAAGTGCGTGTAAGTATGCATGAGAAAAAAATATCCGCTATCCGGGGTATCCGCACTATCCGTCCAGTATCCGGATAGCGGATAGTACCTAGAAAACAACTTAGAAGGATATCCGGATACATCCAGATACATCCGGATGTGGATATCAGCTGGAAATATGTGGCTTTTTTTGAAGGTGTCCGTGAGTATCCGGAGGTATTCGCTGGTATCCATACAAGTATCCGGATGTATCCGTACTTCTATCCGTTGAACTTTCTGGATAGTGCAAGTATCCCCAAGTATCCGTAAGTATCCGGATATTTGAGGCAACTATCCAGATAGCGGATACCTGACTGGTGAATATATCCGGATTGCGGATACCTCCAAAAAGGGACGAATTTTTCCGGTTTCTCATGCCTATGTGTAAGTGCGTATAAGTATGTGTAAGTGCGTGTAAGTGCGTGTAAGTGCATGTAAGTGCGTGTAAGTGGGTGTAAGTGCGTGTTAGTACATATAAGTGTGTGTAAAAGTGTATAAGTGTGTGTAAGTGTGTCTAAGTGCGTGTAAGTGCATGTAAGTGCATGTAAGTGCGTGTAAGTACATGTAAGCGCGTGTAAGTGCGTATAAGTGCGTGTAAGTGCGTGTACGTATGTATAAGTGCATGTAAGTACGAATAAGTGCATGTACAGGCGTATAAGTACGTGTAAGTGCGTGTAAGTGCGTGTAAGTACGTGTGAGTGCGTGTGAGTACGTGTAAGTATGTGTAAGTACATGTAAGTGCGTGTAAGTTTGTGTAAGTGCGTGTAAATGCGTGAAAGTGCGTGTAAGTGCGTGTAACCACGTGTAAGTGCATGTAAGTATGTATAAGTGCGTGTAAGAGCGTGCAAGAGCGTGTGAGAGTGTGTAAGTATGTATAAGTGCGTGTAAGTGCGTGTAAGTGTGTCTCAGTATGTGTAAGTGCGTGTAAGTTCATGTACGTTCATATCAGTGTGTGTAAGTACGTGTAAGTACGTGTAAGTTTGTGTAAGTGTGTGTAAGTGTGTGTAAGTGCGTGTAAGTGCATGTAAGTGCATGTAAGTGCATGTAAGTGCGGGTAAGTACAAAAATGTGCGTGTAAGTATGTGCAAGTGTGTGTAAGTGCGTGTACGTGCGTGTAACTACATGTACGTACGTGTAAGTGTGTGTAAGTATGTGTAAGCGTGTGTAAGTACGTGTTAGTTCGTATAAGTGCATGTAAGTTCCTATAAGTACGTGTAAGTACGTGGAAGTATGTATAAGTGCGTGTAAGTGCGTATAAGTACGTGTAAGTACGTGTAAGTACGTGTAAGTGCGTGTCAGTACGTGTAAGTACGTGTAAGTTCATGTAAGTACGTGTCTAAGTGTGTAAGTGCGTGTAAGTACGTGTAAGTACGTGTAAGTGCGTGTAAGTGCGTGTAAGTGCGTATAAGCGCGTGTAAGTACATGTAAGTGCCTGTAAGTATGTGAAAGTGCATGTAAGTACGTGTAAGTTCATGTAAATTAATGTAAGTTCGTGTAAGTGCGTGTAAGTAGGCATTAGAAAACAATATCCGCTATCCGGGGTATCCGCACTATCCTTCCAGTATCCGGATAGCAGAAAGTACCTGGAAAACAACTTAGAAGGATATCCGGATACATCCGTATATATGTGGATGTGGATATCAGCTGGAGATATGTGGCTTTTTCTGAAGGTGCCTGTGAGTATCCGGAGGTATCCGCTGGTATCCGTACAAGTATTGGGGTGTATCCGTACTTCTATCCGTTGAACTATCCGGATAGTGCAAGTATCCGCAAGTATCCGTAAGTATCCGGATATTTGAGGCAACTATCTAGATAGCGGATACCTGACTGGTGAAAACATCCGGATAGCGGATACCTCCAAAAAGGGACAGATATATCCGGATTTTCATGCCTACGTGTTAGTGCGTATAAGTGTGTGTATGTGCGTACAAGTGCGTGTAAGTGTGTGTAAGTGGGTGTAAGTGTGTATTAGTGTGTGTAAGTGTGTGTAAAAGTGTATAAGTGCGTGTAAGTATGTGTAAGTGCATGTAAGTGTGTATAAGTGCATGTAAGTGCGTGTAAGTGTGTGTAAGTACGTATAAGTGCGTGTAAGTACGTGTAAGTGTGTGTAAGTGCGTGTAAGTGCGTGTCAGTATGTGTAAGTGCGTGTAAGTGCCTTTAAGTGCGTATAAGTGCGTGTAAGTTTGTGTAATTGCGTATAAGTGTGTATAAATGCGTGTGAGTGCGTGTGAGTACGTGTAAGTATGTATAAGTGCGTGTAAATGTGTATAAGTGCGTATAAGTGTGTATCAGTGCGTGTAAGTGCCTGTAAGTGCATGTAAGTGTGTGTACGTTTGTGTAAGTGCGTGTAAATGCGTGAGTGCGTGTAAGTGCATGTAAGTGTGTGTAAGTGCATATATGTATGTATCAGTGCGTGTAAGGTCATATAAGAGTGTGTGAGAGCGTGTAAATACGTATCAATACGTGTAAGTGTGTGTAAGTGTGTGTAAGTGCGTGTAAGTGCGTGTAAGTGCATGTAAGTGCGTGTAAGTTCGTGTAAGTGTGTGTAAGTACGTGTAAGTGTGTGTAACTGCGTGTACGTGCGTATAAGTGCATGTAATGCGTGTGAGTGCGTGAAAGTACGTGTAAGTTCGTGTACGTGCGTTTAAATTCCTGTAAGTACATGTAAGTGCATGTAAGTGTATGTAAGTGCGTGTAAGTGCGTGTAAGTGTGTGTAAGTACGTGTAAGTGTGTGTAAGTGCGTGTAAGTATGTGTAAGTGCATGTGAGGCGTATAAACACGTGTAAGTGTGTGTAAGTGCGTATAAGTGCATGTAAGTGCGTGTAAGTGCGTGTAAGTGCTTGTAAGTGCGTGTAAGTGTGTGTAAGTGTGAGTAAGTACGTGTAAGTGCATGTTAATGCGTGTAAGTGCGTGTAAGTGCGTGTAAGTGCGTGTACGTGCGTATAAGTACGTGTGAGTTTGTGTTAGTGAATGTAAGTTCGTGTAAGTGCGTGTAAGTATGTGTAAGTGCGTGTAAGTGCGTGTAAGTACGTGTAAGTTTGTGTTAGGGAATACAAGTTCGTGTAAGTGCCTGTAAGTGCGTGTAAGTGCGTGTAAGTGCGTGTAAGTACGTGGTAAGTGTGTGTAAGTACGTGTAAGTGGTTGTAAATACGTGTAAGTGTGTGTAAGTGTGTATGAGTACGTGTGAGTGCATGTAAGCATGTGTAAGTACGTGTAAGTGCATGTAAGTGCGTGTAAGTACGTCTCAGTACGTGTAAGTGCGTGTAAGTGCGTGTAAGTGCGTGTTAATGCGTGTACGTTTGTGTAAGTGCGTGTAAATGCGTGTAAGTATGCGTGTAAGTTTAAGTGGGTGTAATTTCGTGTAAGTTTGTTTAAGTACGTGTAAGTGCGTGTAAGTGTGTGTAAGTACGTATAAGTGCGTTTAAGTACGTGTAAGTGCGTGTAAGTGCGTGTAAGTGTGTATAAGTGTGTGTAAATACGTGTAAGTGTGTGTAAGTGTGTGTAAGTGCCTGTTAGCGCATATAAGTGCGTGTAAGTGCGTGTAAGTTTGTGTAAGTGTGGTTTAAGTGCGTGTAAATTCGTGTAAGTGCGTGTATGTTTGTGTAAGTGCGTGTAAGTTTGTGTAAGTGTGTATTATTGCGTGTAAGTGTGTGCCAAAGCGTGTAAGTGCGTGTAAGTGTGTGTAAGTGTATTTAAGTACGTGTAAGTGCATATAAATGCGTGTAAGTGTGTGTAAGTGCGTGTAAGTGCGTGTAAGTGCGTGTAAGTGCGTGTAAGTGCATATAAGCATGTGTAAGTACGTGTAAGTGTGTGAAAGTACGTGTAAGTGTGTGTAAGTGCGTGTAAGTGCGTGTAAGTGCGTGTAAGTGCGTGTAAGTGCATATAAGCATGTGTAAGTACGTGTAAGTGTGTGAAAGTACGTGTAAGTGTGTGTAAGTGCGTGTAAGTGCGTGGAAGTGTGTGTAAGTACGCATGACTGTGTGTAAGTATGTGTAAGTGCGTGTAAGTGAGTGTAAGTGCGTGTAAGTGCGTATAAGTGTGTGTAAGTGCGTGTAAGTGCGTGTAAGTGCATGTAAGTACGTATAAGTGTATGTAAGTGCAAATAAGTACGTGTACGTGTGTGTAAGTGCGTGTAAGCGCATGTAAGTGCATGTAAGTGTGTGTAAGTGCGTATAAGTGCGTATTAGTATGTGTGAGTGCGTGTAAGAGCGTGTCAGTGTATGTAAGTGGGTGTTAGTGCGGTTTAAGTTTGTGTAAGTGAGTGTAAGTACGTGTAAGTACGTGTAAGTTCGTGTAAGTATGTGTAAGTGAGTGTAAGTGCTAAAAGTGTGTGTAAGTGCGTATAAGTGCGTGTAAGTGTGTGTAAGTGTGTGTAAGTGCAGTTTAAGTTCGTGTAAGTACGTGTAAGTGCGTGTACTTGTGTGTAAGTGCGTGTAAGTATGTGAAAGTACGTGTAAGTGAATTTAAGTGCGTGTAAGTATGTATAAGTGTGTATAAGTACGTGTAAGTTCATGTAAGTGTGTGTAAGTACATGTAAGTGCGTATAAGTATGTGTAAGTACGTGTAAGTGCAAGTAAGTGCGTGTAAGTACGTGTAAGTGCATGTAAGCACGTGTAAGTACGTGTAAGTGCGTGTAAGTGCGTGTAAGGGGGTGTAAATACGTGTAAGTGCAAGTAAGTGTGTGTTAGTACGTGTAAGTGCGTATAAGTGCGTGTAAGTGCGTGTAAGTGCATGTAAGTGCGTGTAAGTGCGTGTAAGTGGGTGTAAATACGTGTAAGTGCAAGTAAGTGTGTGTTAGTACGTGTAAGTGCGTATAAGTGCGTGTAAGTGCGTGTAAGTGCATGTAAGTGCGTGTAAGTGCGTGTAAGTAAGTGTAAGTGCGTGTAACTTTGTGTAAGTACGTGTATGTGCGTGTAAATGCCTGTAAGTGTGTTTAAGTACGTGTGAGTGCAGTTTAAGTGGGTGTAAGTGCATATAAGTGTGTGTAAATACGTATAAGTGTGTGTTAGTGCATGTAAGTATGTGTAAGTGTGTAAGTGTGTGTTAGTGTGTGTAAGTGCGTGTAAGTGTGTATAAGTGCGTGTTAGTGCATGTAAGTGCGTGTAAGTGTGGTTTAAATGCATGTAAGTTTGTGTAAGTGCGTATAAGTGTATGTAAGTTTGTGTAAGTTTATGTAAGTATGTTTAAGTGTGTGTAAGTGCATATAAGTGCGTTTAAGTGTGTGTTAGTACGTGTAAGTGTGCGTTAGTGCGTATAAGTATGTGCAAAAGCGTGTAAGTGCGTGTAAGTGTGTAGAAGTGAATGTAAGTGCGTGTAAGTGCATGTAAGTGCCTGTAAGTGCATGTAAGTGCGTGTAAGTGCATGTAAGTACGTGTGAGTACGTGTAAGTGCATGTAAGTGTGTCTAAGTACGTGTAAGTGCGTGTGAGTACGTGTTAGTATGTGTAAGTGCGTGTAAGTGTGTGTAAGTGCGTATAAGTGTGTGTCAGTGCATGTAAGTGTGTGTTAGTGCTTGTAAGTGTATGTAAGTATGTGTAAGTGTGTGTAAGTACGTGTAAGAGCATGTGAGTGCATGTAAGTGTGTGTAAGTGCGTATAAGTGTGTATAACTGCGTATACGTACGTGTAAGTACGTGTAAGTGCGTGTAAGTGGGTGTAAGTATGTATAAGTGTGTGTAAGTGCGTGTAAGTGTGTGTAAGTGTGTGTAAGTACGTGTAAGTACGTGTAAGTACAAGTAAGTACGTGTAAGTGCGTGTAAGTGCGTGTAAGTGCGTATAAGCACGTGTAAGCACGTGTAAGTACGTGTAAGTGCGTGAAAGTGCTGTCAGTGCGTGTAAGTGTGTGTAGTGCGTGTAAGTGCGTGTAAGTGCGTGTAAGTGTGTGTAAAGACGTGTAAGTTTGTGTAAGTGCGTGTAAGTGTGTGTAATTGAGTGTAAGTGCGTGTAAGTGAGTGTAAGTGTGTATAAGTAAGTGTAAGTTCGTGTAAGTAAATGTAAGTTTGTGTAAGTGTGTGTAAGTGCGTTTAAGTGCATGTAAGTATGTGTAAGTGCGTGTAAGTATGTATAAGTGCGTGTAAGTGTGTATAAGTGCGTGTAAGTGCGTGTAAGTACATGTAAGTGCGTGTAAGTGCGTGTAAGTACGTGTAAGTGCATGTTAGTGCGTGTAAGTGCGTGGAAGAGCATGTAAGTGCATGTAAGTACGTGTAAGTGCGGTTTAAGTTTGTGTAAGTAAATGTAAGTGCGTGTAAGTATGTGTAAGTTTGTAGAAGTGCATGTAAGTACGTGTAAGTGTGTGTAAGTGTGTGTAAGTGCGTATAAGTGCGTGTAAGTATGTGTAAGTGTGTGTTAGTGCAGTTTGAGTT
>SZWC01019062.1:23053-54321 GCA_023375785.1 Penium margaritaceum | reverse complement strand
CGCCTCGGCAGGCCTATCGGAGCATTTTCTCCAGATGGTATTTTTGTTACTCGGTCCGGTCGATTATCAACCGGATTTCGAGTCGCAGCCGGCTCCCAGAGCCGCTGCGCATACCCCAACTTTGGAAGGCCATATCTCCCTCGATACTTGTCCGATTCCAGCAAAACAACTTCCACCGGATTCAGTGACTCGTCAAATTTCAGGGGCAATCCTCTATTTTAGGATCCGAGCAATCTTCGAGTCGCCAGATCCGCCGGAACGGTGTTCCCACTTTCTGGTGGCTCGTCGGCGCCTCCTGGCGCCGCACTTGGGCATGCGGAGGGGCAATTTTTCAACAAAGGATAGGAAGACCACGTGAATCAGTGTCGAGCCTAGTACCACATGGTATTCTTGACAGTTTTTTTGAGTCTCTGACTTGATTCGTTAAGCCAACAGTGGCTGGCCATTGCCGGCCTTGCACTCCTGTGTAACCACTATGGAAACAGAGGAGGCCATCATGGCTAGAGAGCCAGCGGCATCGGTGGTTGCAGTGTTTCGTGGTGCTAGCCAATGCCAGACCTGTTGTTTGCCAACTGCAAGGGGAGCTGCTGACGCGGGCACTGTCAAAGTACTTCAAACCTTGCCCCTCTCCCAGCGGCTACCCAGGCTTTTCCTGTGGTGCTTGTGGCAATAACTTCTCTGGCGGTAGTGACTTAATGCGGGGCCACTATGGTGCACTCATCACCAATGTGGAAAACTGTCGCGTTCCACACGCGGGCGCACGTGCTCTTCTTTGAACGCTGCCGTTTCCACCACCTCACAAAGGTTTTCAAGGTGCTGATGCTGATCTTTACAGAGGTGAGGGTGAATCTTGGAGAACGAGAGACCACCTTGTTGACTGGGCGTAGCTCACTGCCAGACAACAGTGGCAAGAAGCACGGGAGGCAGCTAGTGTGGCAGGCAACAATGAAGAAGCAGATGGGTTTGTTGCGGTGTCTCCAGCTTACCAGCTCCTGCATAGTGGGCCGGCACCTTTGCTCCCATCTTTGAACAGTAGTTGCCAGACAAGCATGCCAAACCACATCAACAACCATCTCAACAAATACTGCCAAAAAGGAGTCCTCAAGGTGATGGCTAAAGGAGCCCTCCCATCTCCTTCTGCCGTGCAAGAGTTGTGCTGGAGTTGATTGACAAGGCTTATTGTACCAATTTTGCTTTCCGCCTCCCATCCCGGGAAACAGTTCTTGAAGACATCTTGCCTGTCCTGGAAAAAGTGCTTGTTGAATGTGAACAACCCTTGTGTGATGGATGGGACACCGTTGAGGTGACTCTGGGTGTTAACGAGTGGTCGAACATCCAGATTCGACCAATTGATTTTTCCATGGCCACAAAGGCTGAGGAAATTGCTCATCTATTCCTCCTTGATGCCGTGGGACTTGTGCGTGATGCAATGATGTCACTACTCTGATCGACCTGGTGATTCAGGAGGTGGGGGCAGAGAAGGTGGTGATGTTCATCACCAGCTCCTCCTCCACCAACACGAAGGCATGGACCACACTGAGGGAGAAGTATCCAAGCAAATTTTTCATGGGGTGTGTGGCCTACAGTATTGGCCTAGTGCTGAAGGATATTGCAAATAAAAAAAGGGGCAGCATTTTTGTGGAGAAGGTTAAAAAGGTGGCCAGTTTCATGAGGAACAAGGACATTATCCAGTCATGGATTAAGAAGGAAAGTTCCAGGAAGGCTCTTTCATCTGCATGGGTCACCCGCTTTGCATCAGTGTACTGCATGCTGCAACGTATGTTTGACATGCAGCCAACACTTGAGAAGATGGTCAACAGTAGCACGTGGAATGAGGTAGAAGCTGGTTGTGATGCCGGATATTGAACGGGAAACAAGGAGGTACGCAAGCAGGTCCAGCAGGCATTCGTTTGGCTACAGGTGAAGGCACTGTACAATGTAATGATGCCCCCAGTGTGATGGATATGGGGAGCCAAAGAGTGACCAAAGTGGGTTGCTTGATAAAAATCATCAGGCACAATAGATACATAGAGGATGTCTTCCTAGTTTTGTAGCAATTTACAGAACTCGATAGAGGATGTCTTCCTTGTTTTCAGTGAGTCTCATTCAAGTGACAGCTCCTGCACTACCAGCACCAATGACGGCCAGAGTTATTGGCCAGGGAGGCTTGGAGCGGCCTTCAAGGTAAAAGGCGGCACGCAGAATTTCAGGGAGCTTCAAGGAAGGCCCCAATGAGGATTATTGGTTGTGCACATGGCAGGGATGGTAATTCTCTTGTGTGAGTGTGTGACTGCCGATCATCCCGCTAGGCTAGGAGTGAACTAGGAGGTGAGCTTTGACAGGATGGTTCTTCCAGCTCCATGCACCAAATGGAGCATATTTAGGCTTGTTAGAAACTGTGCTGATTCAATTTTTCATCCATGAGTCAAACGAGCAATTTGGGCTCTCCACACAACTTCACACGCTTCCGTATTTTTTTCTCCCACACATGGGTTGTGCCTAGCGGCTCTTGGTNCAATTTACAGAACTCGATAGAGGATGTCTTCCTTGTTTTCAGTGAGTCTCATTCAAGTGACAGCTCCTGCACTACCAGCACCAATGACGGCCAGAGTTATTGGCCAGGGAGGCTTGGAGCGGCCTTCAAGGTAAAAGGCGGCACGCAGAATTTCAGGGAGCTTCAAGGAAGGCCCCAATGAGGATTATTGGTTGTGCACATGGCAGGGATGGTAATTCTCTTGTGTGAGTGTGTGACTGCCGATCATCCCGCTAGGCTAGGAGTGAACTAGGAGGTGAGCTTTGACAGGATGGTTCTTCCAGCTCCATGCACCAAATGGAGCATATTTAGGCTTGTTAGAAACTGTGCTGATTCAATTTCTCATCCGTGAG
The DNA here is from genome assembly GCA_023375785.1 of Penium margaritaceum. NCBI lineage: Eukaryota > Viridiplantae > Streptophyta > Zygnematophyceae > Desmidiales > Peniaceae > Penium > Penium margaritaceum. The sequence continues at coordinate 51,435 of SZWC01019062.1, read as the reverse complement.
TCAAACCAGCAATTTGGGCTCTCCACAAAACTTCACACGCTTCCGTGTTTTTTCTCCCACACATGGGTTGTGCCTAGCGGCTCTTGGTGAGCCTGATCACCTCCATGAGGCCTAAGTTTCTATTAGTGGTATCAAAGCTAGAACAAGGACTTGCCTCATCCTTTAGGCATCCTTTGTACACTGGTGTGAAAGAGAGGCTACTCGTGGGTCAACGTTGCAGTCCACATGGCAACATCCGCTTCTGTGGTGGCCGGCGTCAGCATGGTCAAGTTTGAAGGCAATTAATTCTTCAACTGGAGCAACAACATGAAGATGGAGCTGATAGAGAAGGGACTCTGGAGCCACGTGAGTGAGGCTGACTCTGTTGAAACCTCCCTCTTCACTGCAAAGGTCCGTACCCATCCCAAGAAGAGGGACCTCGCCCTCGCCACCATCTATCTCCACCACGCTGGACGGCAATAACTCCTTGACCGCGGTATCCTCACCCCAAAAGAGGTTTGGAACAAGCTTGATTCCACCTATGGTTCCAATTCATATCCTCATGAACATGCATCTGGGGCGTTGTTTTCACACCATGAAGATGGATAAGTCAGGCTCCATGATCGATTTTCTCAACATAGTGAAAGTTTTGGCTAACCAGCTTGCTATGATTGAGGACCCTTTCAAGGAATGTGTTCTCATGCCAACCATCCACTCTGGCGTTCCTAGCAGCTACACTCCTCTCATTGTTGCCCTGGATCAGCGTGGCAACAAAATCTCACTCGATGACGTGGAGGAGAGCCTGCTATGTGAGGAAGAGTGCCATGAGAAGGGAGAAGGAGGAAGCGGACTGGACGTAGCCCTCGTCACCAACATGAGTCACGGGGGTGGTTTTGCATCAACCAATGGTAGCAGAGGTGGAGGGAAGAAGAAGAGCAAGTTCCACTACTGCAAGAAGCCAGTCCACAGGACGTGCGAATGCCGGAAGAAGAAAGCAGACACTGCCACTAGGGTGGGAACGGGGAAACAGTCCAATTCCTCTGCCAGCACCGCTGATTGGGAGAGTGGATTCATGAGCACCATCCGGGTATTACATGTTTCCACCACCACTGCCTCATTCTCACTGCCTTATCGACTCAAAAGCCACTCAGCACATGACCTGTCACCGGGAGTGGTTTTTTTTCTTCACTGCTATTGAACCTTGCTGAGTATACATGGGTGACAAGCATGTGTAGATGGCAATAGGAGAGGGAGAAATTGTCTCCTGTGCTTCTGTCCAGGGGAAGCACGTGGAACATTTTGTGAAGGGGGTGCTCCATGTTCTAGGGCTGGCAACTAACCTCCTCTCTGTTTCCTCTCTCATCTCCCAAGGCCTGCAGGTCCATTTTGTTAATGGTGGCTGCACAATCTCAGAACGTGCGGGCCAGGTGCTTGCAAAGGCGGACAATGATGATGGCCTCTACTGTCTTTTTTTGCATTGGAGAAGGGAACTGCCTCAGTAGCAGCTGCGGGAGCTGGAGACAACGACATGGGCCTGTGGCATCGACAGCTTGGACACCTTGGCTTTGGCGCAATCATTGCCATGCAGCAGATGGTACACGGCCGGCAGCTGAAGGAGGTAAAGCAGCCCGGTGCATCGGTCTCTAAGAGCTGCATCAAAGGGAAGAAATTTTGCTTGCAATTCTTTCAGGTGGGGAAGGCGGCCGCTAAGCCTCTCTCTCTTGTGCACTCTGACGTGTGTGGTCCCATGCCATGACAGTCCTTGTCCAGCAAGCTGTACTTTCTCATATTCATTGATGACAAGTCGCGAAGACATGGGTGTTCTGTCTGGCCGGGAAGGATGAGTGTTTAGACACATTCAAGGTATGGTTGGCTGCTACACAGAATGAGAGTGGCAGGCATCTGAAGGTGCTTCATACCGATGGCGGAGGCAATTACATCTCCAATGATTTCCGTGAATTCCTAAAAAAGTGTGGGATCTGACACAAGGTGACGCCACCCGCACCACCACAGCTGAATGGCCTGGCTAAGCATGCCAACCGCACGCTCATGGAGCGTGTCCACAACGTGGTCAAGGATGCGAGCTCCTGCCAACATTCTGGGCGGAGGCATTCAACACCGCCATGTACCTGAAAAATTGGAGCCTGATATGTGCCGTGCCGCTAATGACGCCGAAGGAGGTGTGGAAGGGACACAAGCAAACTTTCACACACCTAAATGTGTTCGAGTGTGGCGCATTCGTTCATGTGCCTACTGCTAACCGCAAAAATCTGGATTCCAAGGGTGTGAAGCCTACCTTCCTCGGCTACAACACCATGGGATACCAGCTGTACAACCTCACCACACGCAAGATTGTCCGCAGCCATGACGTGTTATTCAAGGAGGACATGCGGGGCTGGACATGGAGCCCTATGGAAGCATTCTCGGTTTCACCGGCTCTTAAGCCAGTGGGAGCCAAAGATCCTGCAGCTGAAGAGGAGAGTGCGGAAGGTAGTGGTGACAGGGTAGCAGAGGGAGCTGAGGAGGCAAAGCAGCTGGCAACCAAAGCAGAGAAGGAGGAGCAGCTGAGCAAGCAGCAATAGTTGCCATGGAGGTCTGCACACCTCAACTATGGTACGCATGGACCTGTGGAGCTGCTGTGGCAATCCGAGCGCCTCGCAAGAAAACAAAGGCCTCTGGAGGAGCTGCTAAATCTGTGTATTTTCTCATCTTCACAGGATTCATCTGACCTCAGGCTCCTTGTCCTCACCATCGCCAACAATCCAACAACATTGATCAAAGCTATGCACAGTGACGATGCAACAGAATGGCGTGTCGCAGCAGACAAGGAGTACAAGGCACTCGTTAAGAACAAAACCTGGACTCTCAAGAAAGCTCCACATGGCAGCCGGGGGATTGGCTGCAAGTGGATCTTCTGGCGCAAGTGCGGTGCTGATGGTAAGGTGCTCACGTACAGAGCACGGCTGGTTGCGGACTGAGGGTGTGGATTACAATGTGACATTTGCACCCATCGCAAAGTTTTTTTCCATCCGTGCAATCCTTGCTCTTGCCACTGCCATGGACTGGGAGGTGCCCCAGATGGATGTGATATGTGCATTTCTGAATGGTGACCTTGAGGTGAATGTGTACATGGAGCAGCTGGAGGTGTATGTGGTGGAAGGGCAGGAGGATCATGTGTGCAAGCTTGTGGAGGCACTCTACGTCTTGAAACAAGCGCCACGTGCATGGTACCACAAGATTGATGAGCAGCTGGCTAGCCTTGGTTTTGTGCGCATCGAGGCAGATCATATGGTCTATGGATGCACACAAGACAAATTCCAGGTCATCATCCTGCTCTGTGTTGATGACTTGCTTATAGCCGCTGACTCAAAATCTCTCCTCAAAGATTGTAAGCAGTCCCTTGAAGCCAGGTTTGACACAGAGTTGAATTTTTTGGTTGTAGGAAGTAGACTGCAACGACATCGGCACCTCGAGCGGCATTGAGGCTACCTGGATGTGGTGTAGCAGGCCAAGGGGCACCCGAGACCATCAGAGACCGTTTTTTTCCACGAGCCTAAGTACCCACTAAGGATAAGTCTCGCACCGAGAGTATGGCAAGTTCACTTCCCAGAGATACACTCTGTTTTCCATGCACGCATTCTGCCAAAAGCACATTTGATGGATTCCTTCATGACAGCTGGCATGAATCACCCTAATTCAACCAATGATGTCCACGCATCGAAAGTTGCACTTGGACAGGCTTGATTCTGTGGCAAAGCTTGCCCTAATCCTGAGCCGCCATGGCAATGGCCAATCGCATGCGTAACCTTGGACTTGAGAATATCTACATGAGCCGATATTGTGGTGTGCAAAATAAATGGTTTCGATGATTTGTTCGAATATCTTATGTACAAAAAATGACACGTGATTTCACAGGTTTGGTTGATACATCTGGCACATGTCTGGCTGTAGAAAATCGTGGAAATATGTTGTACATACGTACTTTTATTACATCGTGACATTGTGTCAAGTGTGGTTATTTGATTTTTTAGTCATTCAAACCAATCAAAAGGCATGGTTTGAATGATCCAATGTGCGGAGATGGAAAGGTGCACCAGGTGCCAATGAAATGTCGCTCGACGCCATCGAGCGACATTTGATTGTCGGTTGAGCCACATTTCTCTGCATCCGATACAAGAATGACTTGCGCCATCACTGCAAGTCTTGCACCATATGGCAGTTACGAATCTCCCCCCTGTTCCATGATAAATGCAATGCTTAGGTATACTGGCGCTTGAGGCTGGTGCGCCGGTGCATTCTTCCCACCATGGCATCTTCTCAGCCCAATTCAAACACTTGCTCCAACCGAACCTCCACCGCAGGTTCCAGTCCCACGGTAGCTGTAGTTTCCACAGTATCCGCGCAATTTAATGCCAACAAGTGGAATCCACCAAAGAAACGGGCACTCACTGATGATTTCCTCACCAAGGAGCTGTCCAAACACTACGAGCCTCACCCAAAGAGCAGCAAAAAGGCGGGATTTGTTTGTGGCTCGTGCACCAAGAGGGTGAGCGGGACGTGTGACTGCATCCGCGGCCACTTTGCATGCAACAACCCAAATGTGGAGAAGTATCCCCATCCTCCGCCAACATGCAGGGACGCGCTGTACATGGAGTGTTTTCCACCGTCGCCAGAAGGATGGCAGCTATACAGCGTGAAGCTGTACAAGGGAGAGGGCACCAAATAGGGGAAGAAGGACAAACCGGTGCCGTGGCTCAAGTTGTGGGAGACCAAGGAGAAGGCAGCTCAAGCAGAAAACGGGGACTTGATGCTGCAGCATGACTCCAGTGATGACGATGGTGGGGACACGGCAGGTCCAAGCAGGCTAGCAGCCACAACAAAACCTGAGGGTGAGATACCTCTCTTTGACATCAACAAAGCCGCCTCCTTCCAACAATCCACCATGGTGGAGCACTCTGACAGGTCAAACAACGTGAACTGCCAGCTGAACATTGTGAAAATCATGTGCATCCCTGCTTTACCCATCTCCTTTTGTCAAGAGGTAGCACTCACAGATGTCATCAAGTCAGGGAAGAAGACAACACCCAGCTTTAGGTTGCCAGCCAGTGGCACAGTGGTGGATGACTTACTCCCAAAACTGGATGCAGAGCTTGCTGAGCTAGATGCACCTCTGAAGCAGGGATGGTCAAGGCACGACACCAGTCTAGCAGTCAACGAGTGGTCTGATAGGTAGATTGGGCCAATATACAATGCCATGGAAGTCAATGCCATGGGCTCGGTCCACCTGTTCTCTCGTGATGCCAGCATTCAGACCGGGGATGCAGACCACACTGCCCCCATAATAGAGGCAGCAATCAAAGCAGTGGGTAAGGACAAGGGTTTTTCAGTGACATGTGACAATGCTTCAGAGAACAAGAAGGCATTTGACCAGCTGTGGATGAAGTACCCGATTTTTTTTCCAGGGTTGTTGTCCTCGCAACATTCACTTGATTATGAAAGATGTTGGCAAGACTGCATGGGGTGGTGGGATCATTGGACGGTGTGAGAAAGTCATTGCCTTCTTCATGAACAATGCCATGCCTCGCGCATGGCTGAAGGACAAACAGGGGGCAAGGTGCTCAAGAATAGGTGCGATATCCACTTTGGCTCCGTCTTTGACATGGTGGAGCGGTTGCTAGAGCTGTGGGAGGAGCTGGAGGAATTTTTGCAGCTGGAAGTATGGAAGCAGATTAGTTTGCAGCGGGATGCCGGCTTCAGGAGTCGGAAGAGGGAGGTGAGACGGATCATACGGCACAAGGTCTTTTGGCTCCAGGTCTGTCAGTTTTTGCTTCTGCCCTTGGTGCGGGTGCTGCGTGTGGCTGATTCCCGTGGTGGGGGGGCTGGTGAGATGTACGAGGGGTTGTTGGATTGTGCGGTTTAAGTGAAAGCGCGGGGTGAGAAGAAGGGCAAGAAGGGATGGGAGGTTGCAGAGTCGCATGTCAACATTGTTCTAGACATATTGGACCACCGTTGGTCCGAGGATATGAGCTGTCCTTTGTATGCTGCTGCCCGGCTTTTGCATGCTCAGCACTTTGGAAACTATCTCTCCAGTGATGCCACCACCTTGCAGGCATGGCAGGCGGTGGTGGAGGCACTGATTCCAAAAGAGAAATATGACGCCATAATTGAGGAGATCGCTGTGTTCCAGTTGGCTCAGACCATGATTGTCCATGATCCCATGGTGACCCCTCGCAGGAATGCCAAGGCTGTCTCTGTAGTAGCAAAAGTGCAATGTGGCACAATGTCTGCTGCAGAGTGGCATGTTAACTACATGTACAACCTGCCCATGCTTCGTGATCTGGCATTGAAGCTTCTATTGCAGACATGTTCATCATCTGAGTGTGAGCGTGTGTTTTTCACTCACGAGTTGATCCACACTGCCAGGAGGAACCGGCTCAAGGTGTCGACACTCCAGCTCCTTGTTTGGTGCAACGTCTGCTTACACAAGCACTACGACCAGAAAGGATGCAATGCAACAAAGAACATCACTGTAGCTGCGGAAGCAGAAGCTGACACAGAGGACAACAAAGATGATGGAGATGTTGTTGAGGAGGAGGGAGTGTTGAGTGAGCCCAAGGATGATATGGAGAGTGATGACGACGAGGGGGAGAAGGAGGAGGAGGAGGATATAGAGGAGGCAAGTAGAGACGATGATGTGGTTGAGGTCATGGCGTCTGTCCGAGTCATGAGCAGCATACCTGGAATGTCTCATGCTTTTCCAGTGCGTGTTCGTGCGCAGGTGAAGGCCTCAAGCACCAGTGCAGAAGCTGGTGGGTCAGAAGTAGCACGTGGAGCAGGTGGTGAAGGGGCAGCAAGTGGAGAAGGGGCAGCAGGAGGAGGGACAACAGGTGGAGTAGGGGCAGCAGGTGGTGAAATGGCAACAGCTGGAGAAGGGGCAGCAGGTGGAGAAGGGAAAGCAGCAGGAGAAGGGGGAGCAGGTGGGGAGAGAGGGGCATTTGAGCCAGGTGGAGCAGGTGGGGAAGAAGGAGGAGGTGACAGTGGGGAAGAATAAGGTAGGGAAGGAGCAAATGGAGTTGTACCAGGTGGGCAGGGAGGTGAGAGAGCAGGAAAACAAGGGACATCAGCACCATCATCCAATCCAATAGCAACAGCAGCATCACGGACTGGCAGTGCCAAGCACAGGGATAAGAGGGCTGCCTTGGTCGCAATGGCTGCAGCTAGGGCATCAAAGCGTGCGGCGGGCACTACAGCAGCAGCCACTACAGAAAGCAAGCTTGCAAGACGCAGTGCACCAAGTACTCTGCGAAAGTAGGATATGTTTTCAGACATGTGACTTGCTCAGATGAGAGATAATTTCAGTTTCATGTCTGTGTGATTTTCAGTCTCTTATGTTTTAATCTCCATGTCTCAAGCAGAGTTCCATTCTTTGTGACCATCATGTGATAATGCATGTGAAAAAGTGAAATCTGTGACTGACCAAAGTTATTGTTGATGAATGGCAAGAAGTAGTTGCAGTAACTTACACAATGCACCTCTGAATATGGAACTTCATGCATACGGAACTCGTCAACATGTGCTAGAAGTGTGTACTATAGATTATTGACCTAGTGCAAATTCGTGTAATTGCAAAAACAAAGATGCAAATTGAAAAATGCAAATTGCAAATTAGTGGACCTCACTCCCTCCCCCCCCCCCCCCCCCCCCCCCCCCACCCCCCCCCCCCCCCTGGGACCCACATCGATGTTGTCAGTCCCAGCTACATCGATGTATCGTTGTGGACATTGATGTACCAAGGTTTCTGGGACCTAGGTCAACACTAGTTTAACATGAAGGACACGGGAGAGCTGAGCTACTACCTGGGTCTCCAGATGAAGCGTGATCAATAGCGGCAGACCTTGGAGTTATTGCAGAGCACTTACATAAGTGGCATCGTCAAGCGCTTCAACTGTCAACCGGCCTGAGGCAAACGGACTAGAAAACAGGGCCAACACAATAGCACCTGCCTTCCGCTCCTAGCATTTCAACTAGGAGAAGATATCACCCTCAGGATCACGGTTCCACACTGAGTAGTTCCTAGGCAATCACTTGCTAGCAACTGTGTCCACTTAACACTTGGTCACTTTCGCGCGAGGTGCTACTCAAAGACTAACTCCTGGGGCTTAGACCAACCAGTGTCTTCTTTATACTGTTCCTTAGTTGGACAACTCTGTGAGGAGCATCTACGGCCAGATTGTGTAATTAGAATGAGGAATGAGCCTGGTACATACATTCCTAGGCCTGGCTTCTAAGGTGTGTGGGTAGTGGCACTTTTGGACTGGTCACTCCACACCACCTCACCAGTCCGCCAATTGGCGCATCCACTGACCGCCAAGTGGCGCACACTTCTCAAACATGGAGAAACGTCTAAGAAACTTCCCCCCGTGTAGGAAGGTAAAAAAACCTCCTGCGCACATCAAGGCTCTATCGCAGGACCTGTTGTCCCTATGTCCAACATGCTATCCGTTGCGTTGCACTTCTGGTGTCTCACTTGGACTTGCACCATGAACAAGGTTTGGGGGACTTACTCCAAGGGAGCAGTGCATGCCCAACCTGTCCGTCAAGCCATAGCAGTGGCCATGGGGCATAGGAGAACAACAATCTCTCGCTTGCACCTTAGGCCACCTGCTGTGGTAGTTTTCTTCAACATGAACTTGTAGCTCTAGGTTGTGTTTGTGCATGTCAATTTTCTTGGTCTTTAGTTCTCATCTGTTGCATCCACCATGCCGACTCCTCGAGCACCTGCAACATGCAAGTCACTGTCTAGCGGCTTTGTCAAGAAGTCCGCAATGCATTTTCTTGGTTGCGATGTGCTCTAGTTCCACGACACCCTTGGCGACAAGGTCACGTGAGTAGTGGTACCGAATATCAATGTGCTTTGTACGCTGGGAGATCATGTCATCCTCTGCCATAGCGATGGCACTTTGGTTGTCAATGCGGATGACATTTACTTCCTCTTGTGGTGCTTTGATCTCATCAAGCAAACTGCAAAGCCACTGTGTTTCCTTGCACACTTCCGAGAGTGCAATGTACTCAGCAGTAGAAAGCACGACACAGTCCTGCTTCCTGCTTGCGCACGAGACCGCACCACCATTGAGAAGACACACAAACCCTGAGGTGGACTTCCTGTTATCAATCCGTCCTCCCCAGTCTGCGTCAGTGTAGCATGTCAGTCGCAACAAGTCTGATCCTTCTAGCCCTCCAAACCGAAGTCCGACGTGCCGAGTCTTTTTGAGGTAGCAAAAAATCCGCTTCACGACTTGCCAATGTTCTGGCCCAGGGTTGGCCACAAACCTGCTTACCTGGCCCACTGCATAAGCAATGTCAGGGCGCGTTCCCACCATTGCATACATGAGGCTCCCAACGGCGGACTGGTATGAAATGTTTTGCATCTCCCGCAAGTCTGCCTCATTGCTTGGTGACATGGATGAGGAGAGCTTGCAGTCGGAGGGCATGGGGGTGCTGACGGGCTTGCAGTCCTCCATGTTGAAGCGCTTCAAGATATCCCTGATGTACTTCATCTGGTTGAGCTCGATGGCGCTTGCTTTGCAGTTGCGGTGAACAGCAATCCTGAGGTAGTACTCGAGAGGTCCCATGTCCTTCATCTTGAATCTGCTGGCTAAATTTTTCTTCAGGTCCATGAGGGCCTCCTACGAGGAAGAACACATGATAAGATCATCCACATACAACGCCACAAGTAGCAAGCCACGTTCGTCCTCCCGCACATAGACGCTGGGGTCATTCTTGCAATGTGCGAAGGAGATCTCAGTCATGAAGCTGTCCATCTCCTTGTACCAGATCCGTGGGGCCTGTTTCAGCCTGTACAACGCCTTCACCAGCTTGCACACCTTACCCTGAGGTGCTTTGACACCTTCCGGTGCCTCCATTAGCACCTCCTTGTCGAGCTTCCCATAAAGGAAGGCTGTCTTCACATCCATCAGGTGGATCTCAAGGTCTTTGGAAGCAGCAACGGCAAGCAGGGACCTGATTGAGGCAAACCTGACAACCAGTGCAAAGGTCTCATCGTACTCAGACCTTGCACGCTGTGAGAATGCTTTTGCCATGACTCTTGCCTTGTACTTGTCGATGTTGTCATCTTGCTTCCGCTTCAACCTCAGCACCCACTTTCAGCCCACCATGTGAGCGTTAGGGGGTCTGTCCACCAGCACCCATGTGCCATTTTCTTCGATGGACGCGAGCTCGCTGTCCACCGCCTCCTTCCACTTGGCCGCATCGGGCCTTGCCAGCGCCTCAGCTACAGTGAGTGGCTCTCCCTGAGCCAAACAGGACCAGCTCAGTCCAGTCCAACTTCTGGTGTGAGCGTCGTACTTTGGAGTTTGTTTTCTTTGTCGTGTGCTCCGACGTTGCATTGCTGCTGGATGTTTTCAATGCTATTGCTCCTGTGCTGTTGGCTGTCCTGGAGTTAAGTTTTCCTCTTTTAAAGAGCCACTGGCCTCCGAGCTGGTCTCACAGGCCTCGGACGTCTCTGACTCTGTGTCAGAGCTCGCCGCTGCGTCAGCCTGCGCAGCCTCTCTCCCTGCCACACCACTGTTCTTCACGGCCTGCTGTACTGGCACCACTTGCCAGTTTTCAGGAGCTTGATCTCCTGACTCCAACAACACCAACCACTCTCCCTGTTTTGGGGCTTGCGTGGGATCAAGCATCTCTTCCTTGCCTGGTTTCTTTTCATCAAAGGTTACGTCCCGGCTGGTGATGAGTCTTCTTCCTGCCAGGTCCTACAAGCGGTATGTCTTGTGGGCCGTCTCATACCCCACCATAACGCACTTCCACGCTCTTGCATCCAGCTTGCCGGCACCCTCACCCGCCTGGACCTTTGCCCATGCAGTGCAGCCGAATACTTCCAGTTGAGATGCGTCTGGCCTCTTCCCTGACCAAACTTCTTGTGGCGTCATCTCTTGCTTTCCCTTCTTCTTTCCGCGCCTGCCTAGAGCAGCCGCATGAGTCAGGTTGACAAAATAGCATGCCGTTCTTGTCGCTTCCGCCCAGAACTGCGGTGGAAGCTTTGCATCAAAGAGCATGCTACGCACCATGCCGGTCTGCCGCTCCACCATGGCGACAAACTCCTGCAACTTTTCTCTGACCTCTCCCTTTGTTTCGAGGAAGAAGATCCACACCTTGCGGCTGTGGTCGTCTATAAAGGTCAGAAAAGACTTGCTACCACCGTTTGACGCCGTGCGAAAGGGTCCGCACACATCGGTGTGAATCAGGTCAAGGGCTGATTGTGCGCTGCGACCATTGCGCTCAAAGCGCGTTCGCTTGGTCTTGCCTTGGAGGCAAGGTTCACACAGGCTGCCACACCCAATTGCATCCTTCTTGCAACCATCCATGCCACGGACCAGCTGTTGTTACTGGATGACTTGGAACGTGCTGTTTGCAACGTGCCCAAAGCGTCTATGCCACAGATCAGCGTCTTCATCCTTTGCGGCAGAGGATGCTTTTTCAGTTCTCGTTGGTGTGCTCTCCTGCGTTGGTGCCGAGACCACTGCCTCCGCTGCACCCGCATGACCCTCGTCTTCCGAGCTCTTTGTTGCCATTGTGTGTAATACGTAGAGTCCGTCAACCCGTGGAACGTGTACCACAAGATCTTTGTTGGCGTAGATGACCTTGATGTCCTCGTTCCTGGCAATGACCGCCTTCTTCTGCGTGAACACCACCGTCATGTCGTTGTCCGTTATTCTTGACACGGACAGAAGGTTTGCCGCAAAGGAGGGCATGTAGACCACGTCACATAGCCGTAGATCCTTCTATGCACCATTAAGGCTGATGCTTACCAGCTTGTCTCCCACGCCCTTTGCGTTCACGACGCTACCGTTTGCACATCTGAACCGCCGATCAGTGGGGCCGATGAAGACAAATCCAGCCTGGTTGTTGTTGGAGTGATGATCGGTGCCGGAGTTGAGCCCGAAAGCTCCTGGCCTGAGCAGCGCCGCTCCTTATGCCGCAGGCATGCTCTATGTCATCATTTTGGTGGCTTCTTTGCCACCCTTTTTGCTTCCTTTGTTCCCACTGCTTCCGCCGTCTCCCTTCTTTGGCGACCTGCACTCTCTTGCCCAGTGCCCAGGTTTGCCGCAGTTGCGGCAGTTGCCCTGTCGCTTGGGAGCCTTGCCGCCATTGTTGCCTCCGCCGCCACCGCTTCCGCTTGCGCCTTTCTGACCAGAGGCTGACCCTTTACTCCCGCGGCCACCGTAGCGAGCGGCATAGGCTGAGAAGTTAGCCTCACTTCCGCTGCGGCGCATGGCCTNTTCCTTTGTTCCCACTGCTTCCGCCGTCTCCCTTCTTTGGCGACCTGCACTCTCTTGCCCAGTGCCCAGGTTTGCCGCAGTTGCGGCAGTTGCCCTGTCGCTTGGGAGCCTTGCCGCCATTGTTGCCTCCGCCGCCACCGCTTCCGCTTGCGCCTTTCTGACCAGAGGCTGACCCTTTACTCCCGCGGCCACCGTAGCGAGCGGCATAGGCTGAGAAGTTGGCCTCACTTCCGCTGCGGCGCATGGCCTCGTTTGGCACGTACTCGGACACTGCTGTATATGTCAGGTCACCCTCCTTCCAACCGCCCATGACGGTGACAATTGGGCTCCAGCTCTCCAGTAGCGCCATGAGGAGGATCATGGCTTGCATGTTTTCGTCAAGGTCCCAGTTCATCTGGCGAGCCTCGCCAAGGAGTCCTTCAAAATCCTGTAGGGAATCGGGGATTGATTCGCCCTCATGCACCCACATGTTGATCAGCCGTTGTAGGATGAAGAATCTGTTCGCGAGGGAGGTGGATTGGTGCACGCGCTTGAGCTTATCGTAAGCTTCGAAAGCCAGTGTGTACCCGGCAATAATGGGAACATACTCCTTAGCAATCACATTGCTGAGGAATGACATGACAATATTGTCAGTAAACGGCCCCCGGGTGGAGGCAGTTCCAACGTGGCCCGACGGGTCTGCTTGGTGTTCACGGCTTCTTTTGTGCGGGTTCCGAGTCCAAGCGTGAGCTTTTGTGGTCACCTCACGCTATGTTTCTGGCAGTTGAAGACAAGTGTGAGACAGTCACGTTTGCGAAGGGAATAACTCGATTTGGCATTAGTTTTTCAACATGGACATGATCTAAACATTTGCAGGGCTAATCATGAGCTCTCCAACGCACGAAACCGTGCGCGATTCGGATAACACTAGCTCCCACTACATCAGTCAAAGCGCAGCATCCCAAACCAGCCGCTCACTTGGCGGCACACACCACGTCGCCCGCAGAGGCGCCTTCACACATCAAGGACCCATTAAAATGCCATTCCGGAGGCGCACATGTCCCTACCCGTAGTGGCGGCGCCCCTTGCACCTTTGGGGTCTGTTTCGATGAGTTAATCATCGAGTTTGGTGATGGGAATGGATGTGGGTCGAAACATGTTTGCGGACCTGCAGTCGGAATTTTGACGAAGTCCCCGAGTAACAAGATTTACTACTGAGTTCTGGACGCCGAGGCAGAAATTTGGCTAAGTCCCTCAGTAACAAACTGCACTACTGGCATCCGGCGGATCATTCGCCGGACGCCTCGGCAGCCCTTCCGGAGCAAAATCTCCAGATGGACTTTTGTCACTCGGTCAGGTGGATTATCCACCTCCGGTCGAACCGTAGCCGACTCCCAGAGCCGCCGCGCACAACCCAACTTTGGAAGCCCATATCTCCCTCGTTACTTGTCCGATTCTTGTGAAACATCTTCCACCAAATTTAGCGACACGTCAAATTTCAGGGGCAATCCTCCATTTTAGGATCCGAGCAATCCTCCAGTTGCCAGATCTGTCGACGAGGAATTTCCTCTCTGTGGCGGCTTGTCGGTGCCTCCCGGCGCCGCACTTGGGCATGCGGAAGGGCAAATGTTCAACATTCTCCCCCTTGCAGCTGCCATGCCTGTTGCTCTTGCTTGCTCTCACTAATCTTCCGCTGCGCCCTCCAGCCCATCATAGCTGGTCATCCCAAGTCCGGCCACACTCAAAGCGTGCCGGTCAACGGGTTGCGGTTTGGTCAAGCAATCCACAAGCATGTTGTGCGTGCTGCAGTATTGCAGCACCACTTGCCCCTTTTCAACCATATCCCGTTCGTAGTAATAACGCACGTCAATGTTCTTCGTCCTCCTCTGCTGCGTGGGGTTGTTGGTTAGCAAGATTGAGCCGGTGTTGTCCTCTTGCACCACCGTAGGCTCCTGCAGCGGCACGCCCAGCTCCCCCAGCAACCTGCGGAGCCACACTGCCTCCTTGACCGCCTCGGCGAGCGCGATGTACTCTGCTTCTACTGTGGAGGTGGCAACGCAGTCTTGCTTCTTGCTGCACCACGAGACTGCTGCACCAGCGAGGAAGAACACGTAGCCGGATGTGGACTTCTGTTTGTCCACATCGCCAGCGTAGTCTGCGTCCATGTAGCAGACCAGACGCAAAGGGTCCGCCCGCCCCTTGCCGTCGAACCCAAGGCGCGCGTGCCGCGTCGCCTGCAGGTAGCGGAGGATGCACTTGACCGCCTGCTATTGTAGTGGCCCTGGATCGGCCACGTACCTGCTCACTTGGCCCACCGCGTAGGCCAGGTCTGGTCGAGTCGCCACCATGGCGTACATGAGGTTGCCCACCGCCGATTGGTAGGGCACCCCTGCCATATCCTCCCGCTCTTCTTTTGCTTGCAGCACCATTGCCGCACTCAGTTCACAGGTCGTGGAGACTGGACTGCCAACTGGTTTGCAGCCCTCCATGCCGTACCGCTTCAGCACCTCGGCCACATATTTGGCCTGTCCCAGCGCAAGCGTGCGTACCCTCCGGTTCCACGTGATGCTCACCCGAAGATAGTACTCCAGCTCCCCCATGTCCGACATTTGGAGTCTGCTGCTCAGATGCTCTTTCAGCCGCTGTAGGCTTGGCAGATCCATCAAGCACACAATCAGGTCGTCCACGTAGAGTGCAACGATGTGATGGAGCTGTTTGTCGCGCGGCACGTACACGCTGTGATCCGCCTCACAGCGCTTGAAGCCGAGTTGTGCCATGAAGCTGTCCATCTGTTGGTACGAGCATCTGGGCGATTCTTTTAGCCCGTAGAAGGAGTTCCACAGCTTACACACCTTGGCCTCCGGTGCCTCCACTCCCTCTGGCTCCTCCATGTAGATCTCTTTGTACATGAAGCCATTGAGGAAGGCTGTCTTTACGTCCATTTGGTAGAGCTTCATGTCCTTCGCGGCTGCCACCGCAACGATCACCCGGATTCTTGCGAACTTGGTGATGGGAGCGAACGTTTCATCGTAGTGCTCCCCCTTATGCTGTGCGTATCCATTTGCCACCAGCCGCGCCTTGTACTTGTCAACCACACCTTCCTTTGTGAACTTGGTCTTGAAGACCCACTTTGAGCTGATGACCTTGGCATCTTTCGGCCTGTAAACCAGCTCCCACGTGTCATTTTCCATGATGGACGCCAGTTCAGATTTGATGGCTACGTCCCACTGATCTCCTTTGGGCCGCGCAAGCGCCTCTTGCATGGTAGTTGGCTTCGTTGATGCAGCCAGTATGCACCGCGTCATGCCGATCCATCGACAGGTGCTTGCGTCAAAGCGCTTCCCCGCTTTTGCGCTGCCTCCCGCTGCGGCGCGGTAGTTTTGGTGGCGCATTGTTCTCCCCTGCGATCCTTCCAACTCAGTACGCTCCGGTGAATCATCGACCGGACGGCTCCCCAAGGATCTCTCTCGTTCTGGCAAAACATCGCCCGAACGACCGGCATGTCCGGTGGATTTTCCACTGACGCCCGATGCACTCTCTGCCGGGAGTGCGCGCCTTGGCACCCTCGGTGCCTCCTCCGCCGGAGGAGGCACCGATCCTTCCGGTGGATCTCCTCATTAGCTTGATCATCATCAGAGTCCTCCGCGTTGGCTGCCACCACTCGTGCACCTTCGCGCTCTGATACCGCATCCTCCACTTCGGCGTCCGCCGGCTCCTTGTCATAGTCAAGGAGCTGGAACCACTCCCCCGTCTTTGGAGAGTCTACCACACCCACGTCGTTGCTGTTGATGTAGCTTTGCTGCTCGTCAAACTTGACATCTCGGCTGCGGATTTCCTCCTCCTTGCGCATGTCGTAGAGCCGGTACGCCTTATGCGCGCTCTCCAAGCCAAGGAAGAGATACAAATTTGCCCACGACTCTAGCTTGTTGTCACACCTGTACACAGCCTGCACCACCGTGTGCGCCTTACACCCAAACACTTTCAGGTGTGCCACACTTGGCTTGCGCACGCTCCAAACCTCCTGCGGCGTCTTCCAGCCGCTCCTCCCCTTCACCACCGCTGTAGGAGTGAGGTTGATGGTGTAGCTTGCCGTACGCACAGCTTCCGCCCAGACGCTTCGCGGTAATTCCGTATCCACCAACATGGTCCGTACCATGTTCAGCAGCGTGTGGTTCGCCCGCTCCGCCACGCCATTTGACTGAGGGGAATACGGTGTAGTTTGTTGCCATTTTATGCCCTGCTGCTTCATCCACCCGCTATCGCCCACGTACTCTCTGCCATTGTCACTGCGTAGCGCTCTGACTTTCCGGTCAGTCTGCCTCTCCACCGCGGCGACATACTCCTTCAGCCGGTCCTGGACCTCACCTTTCCGCTTCATGAAGGACACGAAGAGTTTTCTGCTGTAGTCATCAATGAAGGTGACGAAGTAACGTGCGCCGCTCTTTGACGCCGTCTTGAATGGTCCGCACACGTCGCTGTGCACGACCTCCAGCAGGTCCGAGGCACGATTCACGTTCTCGTTGAACGGTTTGCGCCGCGCCTTGCCCAAAATGCAAGGCTCACACTTTTCGAGCACTCCTACATTTATGGCCTCTTCCGCACCATCGATGACGAGGCCGCGTACCAGCTCGCGCTTTGCCATCTCCTTCAGGACTGCGAGTGAGGAATCCCCCAGTCATCCGTGCCAGAGCTCTAGATCAGCTCCCCTTCCTTTGGCCAGGTTGACGGTGTGTTCTTGCGAGTCTACTGAATCTGTCGCCGCCGGGATCACCTTGGTCTCCACGATGTAAAGGCCTCCCTTGCGCTTAGCCTCCAGCACGGGCTCGTCGCCACCGTCCTTCCGCACGACTGCCCCTCTTCTTTTGAAAAGCACCTCGTACCCCTTGTCAGTCAGGCGGCTAACACTTAGAATGTCAGCCAAGCCGGGTACGTGCTGCACGTCCTTGATAACGCGCTGCACCCGCTTTCTGCCAACCACCACCTCCACGTCCACGTCTCTTTGGCCGGGCGCCAGCCCGACCTTGTCGTTCGCGACCACCATGGACTTGCTGGACTTGGTGTAGTTGATGAATCTGACCCTCTCAACCTGGGTATGCTCCACCTCTCCGGAGTCAAGGCATCGCCAGTTGGCCTTCTTGAGGTAGTGGTTTTGAGTGCCATTGAGGAGCGCCGTCTTGCCTTTGGAGTCCTTGCCGTCGGCCTTTGCCTCCTCGGTGCACTCACAGGCCCAATGGCCCTCCTTGCCGTAGTTACGGAACGCACCCTTCTTGGCGCCTTTCTTGCCGCCACCATGTCCGCCACCTCCCTTGGCCTCTCTTCCGCCACCACGCGTTTTGGTTATGAGGGCCGATGAGGACGACGAGGACTCCCCGCAGCTCCGTCGCTGCGCCTCGTAGCGGATGTACTCTGCGACCGCGCCATAGGTGAGCTTGTCCTCTGCCCATCCTCCCAAGACTGTGATGACAGGGCTCCAACTATCAGGAAGGGCCATGAGGAGGGCCATCGCCTGCAGCTACGTGTCGATCTTCCACCCCACGTCAATGCATTGTGAGGCGAGCGACTCGATCTGCTGCATGGCGGTGACGACATCATCTCCCTCCTCGATTCTCATTGTCAGGAGTTGCTTCATTGTGAAGATTTTGTTCGTTAGCGACTTGGATTGATGGACGGCACAGAGTTTTTACAAAGCTTCGGCTGCCATCTTGCAGCCCTGGAAGTAGCCCCACTACAACTCGGCCGTCCCGGACACCAGCAGCATGAGCGTCTCCGTGTTCTTCTTTGCGAAGGCCTCCTTCTGCGCTTCCATTGCCGTCGCTTCGTCGAGGACTTTCGTTCCCTTCATTACCTCCAGTAGCCCCTTATGCGCGAGGTGCAGCGCGAAGTTCCACCTTAATAGCACGTAGACAGGGCCACCTGCATACTTCTAGATGGGTTGTGTCTCCTTTTGCACCATTTGCGTAGTCTTCAACTCCGGGACCTCAGAGCTTGACTGCGATGTCGTCCCCGACGACGATCCGGTCCACTGCGAAAGCCGTGAACGATTTGTAGACAGGTTAGGGTTGTGGGCCCATAACCCTTTGTCAGGAAACGGCCCCCGGGTGGAGGCAGTTCCAACGTGGCCCGACGGGTCTACTTGGTGTTCACGGCTTCTTTTGTGCGGGTTCTGAGTCTAAGCGTGAGCTTTCTGGTCCCCTCACGCTATGTTTCTGGAAGTTGAAGACAAGTGTGAGATAGTCACTTTTGCGAAGGGAATAACGTGATTCTACATTAGTTGTTTAACATAGACATGATCTTAAAATTTATAGGGCTAATCATGAGCTCTCCAACGCACTAAACTGTGCCCGATTTGGATAACCGTAGCTCCTCCTATGCCAGTCAAAGCGCAGCACCCCAAACCAGCCGCTCACTCGGCGGCGCACACCACGTCGCCCGTAGAGGCGCCTTCACACATCAAGGACCCATCAAAATGCCATTCCGGAGGCACAGATGTCCCTACGCGTAGTGGCAGCGCCCCTTGCGCCTGTGGGGTCTGTTTTGATAAGTTAATCATCGATTTTGGTGATGGGTAGGATGTGGGTCGAAACCTGTTCGCGGACCTGCAGTCGGAATTTTGACCAAGTCCCTGAGTAACAAAATGTACTACTGAGTTCCGGACGCCGAGCCAGAAATTTGGCTAAGTCCCTCAGTAACAAACTGCACTACTGGCATCCGGCGGATCATTCGCCGGATGCCTCGGCAGCCCTTCCGGAAAAAAATCTCCAGATTGACCTTTGTTACTCGGTCAGGTGGATTATCCACCTCCGGTCGAACCGCAGCCGACTCCCAGAGCCGCCGCGCACACCCCACCTTTGGAAGTCCATATCTCCCTCGTTACTTGTCCGATTTCGGTGAAACATCTTTCACCGGATTCAGCAACACGTCAACTTTGAGGGACAATCCTCCATTTTAGGATTCGAGCAATCCTCAAGTCGCCAGATCCGTCGACGAGGAATTTCCTCTCTCTAGCGGCTCATGGGCGCCTCCCGGCGCTGCACTTGGGCATGCACAGGGGCAAATCTTCAACAAACATCATTCTGTTCCATCCATGCCTCGTGCTCTGGTGAGCCCACCGCGGCAACCTGCTCCTCTCCCTTCAAAATCTTGATGAGGCCGCGCACTTTCATTGCCAACTCGAACTGCCATCTCCAAAGGGGGAAGTCCGTCCCGTAAAAAATGGGGATTCCTCCCAAGGGTCCAAGACCTTGCGCCAGTGACGTAGCACTCACATTTGCTCTAGTGGTATGCCCTGTGGTAGGCACTGTTGAGCTTGAGGTCTGCCCTGCAGCAGCCCCCACTCCTCCTGTTGGGTCAACCATTTTTGTTGCCCTTGTCTGCTTCCCACGTGTCTGTTGCGTTGAGGCCGATGTAGGCTCATGTTAGCTGATGTCTGCTACCGGTTTTAGGATGCAGATCTGTTGCTTACCCCTCCAGCCCATGTTCACCTGCAGACAGAGAATGTATCTAAACCAACACACTCAGGGTCTTGCCACCAAGGGCAGAGCTTGTCCTGCTTGGGACACAAGGGTCGTGCCCCCAAGGGCAGAGCTTGTCCTTGGTTCGTGTGTGCTGAGTGCAGACCAAGCCGTTGGAGCTGATGAAGCTGATGGAGCTGATGGAGCTCATGGA
Organism: Penium margaritaceum; assembly: GCA_023375785.1. NCBI lineage: Eukaryota > Viridiplantae > Streptophyta > Zygnematophyceae > Desmidiales > Peniaceae > Penium > Penium margaritaceum. The sequence continues at coordinate 31,513 of SZWC01019062.1, read as the reverse complement.
GCCTACGTGTGCACCTGAAGAGAGCGTACCAGAGTTCAGCGAAGCGTGCCTTACATCTGGTCAGTGTGGGCCCATAACCCTTTTGTCAAGCGGCCTGAGGCAAACAGACTAGAAAACAGGGCCGACACAATAGCACTTGCCGTCCGCTCCTAGCATTTCAGCTAGGAGAAGTTATCACCCTCAGGATCACGGTTCCACATTGAGCAGTTCCTAAGCAATCACTTGCTAGCAACTGTGTCCACTTAACACTTGGTCACTTTCGCGCGAGGTGCTAGTCAAAGACTAACTCCTGGGGCTTAGACCAACCAGCGTCTTCTTTAAACTGTTCCTTAGTTGGACAACTCTGTGAGGAGCATCTAAGGCCAGATTGTGTAATTAGAATGAGGAATGAGCCTGGTACATATAGTCCTAGGCCTGGCTTCTAAGGTGTGTGGGTAGTGGCGCTTTTGGGCTGGTCACTACACACCACCTCACCAGTCCGCCAATTGGCACATCCACTGACCGCCAAGTGGTACACTCTTCTCATGCATGTAGAAATGTCTAAGAAATTTCCCTCCTGTGCAGGAAGGTCAAAAAACCTCCTGCGCACATCAAGGCTCGATCGCAGGACCTGTTGTCCTTAAGTCCAACATGCTATCCGTTGCGCTACACTTCTTGTGTCTCGCTTGGACTTGCACCACGAACAAGGTTTGGGGGACTTACTCCAAGGGAGCAGTGCATGCCCAACCTGTCCGTCAAGCCATAGCAGTGGCCATGGGGCATAGAAGAACAACATCAACATGGAAGGTGCACAGAAGGTAGAGGCACCGTTGGAAGTAAGAGGAAAGCTGAGCATCATGCAGGTTCCTCGCAGCAAGAAACATAGCAACTGCATGGAGGCGGTACCATAGCAAGGAGCAATCAGGAGTCTCATGTATGCAGCCATCGGCACGCGCCTTGACATGTGTGAAGCGGTTGGAGTAGTGAGCAAGTTCTGCGTTGACCCAGATGTACCACATTGGAGGTGTTCAAGCGCATGCTACACTACCTCGACAGCTGTAGCAGCCTTAGCCTCACTTTCAACGGCACCAAAAGCCCCATCTTCATTGGCTACAGCGATGCAGATGGGGGGTGGACATCTGGACACAAGGAGATGGGCTAGTGGTTTTGTGTTTTTGCTTGGAGGAGCAACAATAAGCTGGAGGAGCAAGAAGCAGGAGTGTGTTGATCTCTCCTCCCTTGAGGCAGAGTACATTGCTTTGAGCTAAGCAGCAAAGAAAGCAGTGTGGCTGCGTGAGCTGCTCGAAAGTCATGGGCAGCAGCAGAAAACTACAAAGACCATCTACTGTGACAACATGAGTGGCATCGTGCTCAGAAAGAACGTTGAGTTCCACGTCCGCACCAAGCACATCAACATACGCTACTACTTTGTCCATGAGTTTATGGCAAAGGAGGTGGTGCACATTATGTTCTGCTCCTCAAGCATGATGCTGGGAGATTTCCTGACCAAGCCGCTTGCAGTACATCACTTTCAGCAGTTGAGGGCACGGTGTGGACTCGTGTGATTTTTTTTATTTGCAATGTAAGGAAGAAAGATGGATATAGGGTGCCAAAAAGTGACCAAAGTGGGTTGCTCGATATGAATCACCAGGCATTACAGATACATAGAGGATATCTTCTTGGTTAAGTAGCAATTGACGGAACTAGTTTTGGAGTCCGTTTGAGGGAGATATGGACTTGCAAGGTTTGGTGGTAGAGGGCCTGGTTCAAGTGACAGCACTACCACCAACAATGACGGCCAGAATCATTGGCCAGGGAGGCTTGGAGCGGCCTTCAAGGTAGAAAGGTGGCAGGCTGACCTTCAGGGAGCTTCAACGAAGGCCCCCAGCAAGATTATTGGTTGTGCACATGGCAGGGATGGTGCACATCCGCTGCAATACGGCTGCCGCTCATCCCGCTACGCTAGTGATGTGCTAGGAGTTGAACTTTGACAGGGTGGTTCTTCCAAATGCATGCACCAAATGGAGCGTACTTAGGCCTTTTAGAAAGCTGTCCTAATTTACTTTCTCACCCATGAGTCAAAATAGCCATTCGCACTCTTTATACAATTTCACACGATTCCGTTTTTAGTCTCTGCAACCTACAACTTGTCTCTCACATACCTTCTCGCCATGCCTTGCGGCTCTTGGTGAGCCTTATCACCTCCCTGAGAGCTGCCCAAGTTTCTAACATGGTGGTGGGACTATGCAAGGTTTCTAACATGGTGGTGGGACTATGCAAGGCGGTCGCAGCAGGGGGCACAACAGGCATAATTTATGAGGAATTTTTTGATGCCACTGTACACCTGCGTAGCCTGGGTGTGGCCCATGGGTACAGCAGTGCAGCAGTGAATCCTGCATGAGTCAAGTACACCATAGAATGCTTGTCTGACAGGTGGGAAAATCATATTCACTGCCCTGTTTTTGCTGCTGCAGGCCACACCCATCCACAGTGTTTTGAACACCAGTTTGATTCAGACGAGAAGGCCGTGGAAGCCTGGAATCAGGTGGTCAATTCACTTGTGCCAGGCAATGAGTAGGTGGCACTAGAAGATGAGCTGGAGGCGTCCAGCCTAATGGCCGTGTGATGGTGGTGGAGGATCCAGCCTGGCAGCAGGATGTGGAAAGAGCCAATGCAGCAGTGGCAAAGGTGGTGGCTGGTGAGGTGGCGGGATTCAGCTGGCATGCCCGCCATCTGACACATTTTTCTGCTCTCCGCAAGCTGGCAATGAAGCTTCTAGCACAGCTGTGTACGTCATTAGAGTGCGAGAAAGCCTTCAGTAAGCACCAGCAGATCAAAACTGCTCACCAAAACAGGCTCAAAAGATCAACATTGGAGCTCCTGATCTGAGTGAATGTGAGACTTACCCGCTTTTACGAGAAGGTGAAGGGAAGGAAGCTGTTTGTTGAACTCAAGGTGCTTGTTGAGGATGATTCCACTGACAGTGGGAGTGAGCTGGAGTGGCAAGTCCACCTCTGCAACCAAGGGTCGTGCAACAACACCAGCAGCTGCATGGCCATCAGCAAGTGCTGCTCCTTCCAATGGTCCTGGGGCTCACTCTGCAGTTTCTCCTCCTCGTCAAACAAGGAGCTGTGCCCGTCGTGGCTGTTGGAATCATCCTCAATGTCACTGCATTGCAACTGTTTCCATGGGTAAAATTGGATGGGAATTAGAGTGTGATGGTTTTTTTTCATTGAACTGCCCAAATACACTTGCACACTGTTCTTTCTCCACTGAACTGTCCAGTAGAACTTGAATTTTCCCCCTATTGTGGAGGATCCACATAAGTTAGAAAATTCTTTCCACTTTCCAAATTTGAATGAATTTTTTTGCTACTGCTAGACTGACATTGACAGTGTGCAAGCTACATGACTTGTGGTCAAAACAATGTTCTAGGATGTGAAATTGACCATGATAGAACACTCAACATGTGTTTTTTTTTTTTTTTTTCTATGTTCACGCTGGATTCAAACACAATGTGTATTCTATAAATCTTTATATGAATGAGTATCTGAATGTATATGAAGTATATGAATGAGTATCTTTGGCATTTTTACCCAAATGACTGTCGACCTAGCATGGGGCACCTTTCAACTTTTGACTTTCAGCTTTGACATCAACTTTGACTAAGGGAAGGCAACATGGCCCAGGAGCAGATGAAACATTTGACCAACTCTGTGGGAAACACATTTTTACCAAAGTCAACCTACGTAGCTGTGATCAGCAGATCCATTTAGATGATAAGGACATTGAGAAGACAGTGTTATGCACCAGATATAGGTACTTTGAGTTCGTGATCATGCCGTTCAACATTTCTGGTGGCGATGAAAACAGTTTTTCGCCGTACCTCGACAACTTTGTTGTCAAATATCTTGATGACATCCTCGTGTACAGCCACACCTTGAAGGAGCATGATGGACGTCTCAGAAACATTCTGGGAGTTTTTCAAAGAGAGAATATCTGTGGAAAACACTAAAAATGCAACTTGAGACAGTTGTTCTATCAAGTTTTTTAGGCCAAATCATTGGCGGCAAATGGATCACCATGGACCCAATGAAAGTAGAAATGGTCGCTGGGTGACAGACATTGACTAATGCTTGGGACGTACAGCTACTCTTCGGCTTTTACAACAACTACCATCAATTCATAAAGGAATACGCTTGGGTGTCAGTGCCTCTTTTGGACCTCACTTGTAAATTCACTGAGTGGAGATAGGGGGACAGCAAACAAGAAGCGTGTAACTCTTGGAAAAGCCCTCTGATCTCGACGCCAATCCTACAGTTGGTGGATCCAACAGTGGACGATGTCATGGCCACCAACGCGTCTGACTGAGAAATCTAAGCTGTCTCTTCCAAGATAATGATGGTGGGGAAAAGCCGGTCACGTACATGTCCCGAAAGCTACGTTGGCCAAGGCTAAACTATGTGGTTCATGATAAGGAACTGTTGGCATTTGTGCACGCGTGTCAGGCAGTCTTCTGCCACCAATCCGCGGAGAGGCCAGTCCGCAAAGAGAGGGAGACGGGCAGACTGGGGACCGCACAATGCACGCTGGCTCCCGCGTCAAGCGTGGTCGAGCATGGGGTAGCGCGGAATCCAGTGGCGGAGGAGATGGGCCACCTGGAGGGAAGCTGCCGCAGGTTGAAATTGTCATATGCGGCAACTCCCCTACGGCTATCTCAAGCGCTTGATGCGGAAGCTGTGAAAGGGCGGAAAAAAGCAGCAGGGAAATCCGCGGTGGGGAAGGAATAGGGGCAGACCGCAGGAGGAAGCATAATCACGAAAACAATCAGGCAGAACAGCGGACCGACGCAGCAATCAGGGAGCAGCAACCAATGAGTACTGAGGGACGCTGTGTTAATCAAGGAGAAACACCTGGAGGGCACACTGCGAACAAACGAAGATCCAAGGAAGAACACAAGGTCTGCGTGCATGAGCTATGATGTAGAAGAAGAAGACCCAGTACAAGAAGAAGATGTTTCCCTTGTGTGACTGAGGAGAAGACCCGCAGTGTGTAGGCGCATCGCGTGGAGTCCAAGTAGGAAGATAGGGAATGATGTGTGAGGGACAAGACCCGCGCCGTGTAGACGCAACATGTGGAGTCCTGAATAGATAAGGCCTAGATAGCGGTAGCCATAGGTGGCCTGAAATTCTCGCAATCTCTATCACTCTTGGATCAGGATTCCACCATTCATGTACTCTGCTCCCAATTATAAAAGATAGTTTGCCCGCTCTCATCCGTGCCCTCAGCCTTGTGCTTCCCCGCCTTCCACTGCCCTTGAGTGTCCTGCCCGCGGTCAACAAGACTGAGTGTGTGAAGGACCAAGCTCGGAGTATAGTGAACTGCCGGCGGTGTCCTTGCTTACCCACGGCCGCGGAACGGGGTTCCGCGGAGAGGAGCTGGAAGCCACGAGGTGGTGGGCTCACGTGAGACAAGAAGTGGACCGCGGAGTGTCACGCACCGGTGAGATCCTCACTCATAAGTCAGGCCTGTGGGTAGTAGAGTTTTCTGGTGATCAGGAATAGTGCCTCAAGGGAGCACTCGTGGAGGGATCTCAGTGCGAGCTATCTACATGAGAAGTTTGGAATCCGCGGATAGCGTGGAACAGTGCTAGCGCGGAACAGGGTAAATGCAGAGCAAGACAAGTACAGAATAATCTTCTAGTGCGGCAAAATTGGGGGTATCAGTGTCATGGTGCAGTGAGCGTGGACAGTTCCTTACTCTTTGCTGAGCGGAACTGCACGTGATCTTCAGATCAGTCGTTGATGTCGGCAGCCAGCTTCGTGCATCAAGACATCAGGCAACGGCACCAACAACAGCAGCGAATATCACCAACACGGTGCTTCCTGCCGTGCCAAGCCACTACCCACGCCGGTAGCCGGAACTCCTCCCCCGTGCTGTCCCACACCCCAGTCAGCTCCTCACCAGGATCTGACCCACTTGCCCAACACCGGAGGGTGACCGAGTGGCTCGAGCAGCTGCACTGGCGATGTATCATGGAGGCGCTGGGCGAGTGGGTGGAAGTGGAGAGCATCCACAGCCATGGCAGCCGCGGACCCACCCAACCTTAGCAGGGACAGGAGGGCCAGGAGGACAGGGCCCTAGGGATACAATAGTTCTCCGACGTCCAACCATCGTTGGAGGAATCCCCGGTCAGTGGAGAGCTCGGGGCCTATCGCAGATTGTTCTACCGGCCTCAAGCAGACAACCGTCACCGACAACTGGCGAGCTGATGCTACAGAACTCGTCACCTCCACTGCAACTGTAGTGCAAAGTGGTGAACCCCAAGATCAGGCACCCGGGATTTGTTTGCGCCAAGCCTGCAACAGACTCAGATGCACCCACCAGAGCAGTTCTCTGGGACCAGGCAGCTAGGGATGCCGGAACCCCCACCGGCACCGGATTCCGCACCGCTACAGGTGAATCAACTGCAGACGCATCAAACACAACCGGCCATGGGAACGATGCCGGGGGCATCAGCGGCACAGTCCTCCGTGACAGGAGGAACACAGCCGCAGATGCACCCGTCGCAACAATTCATGGGAACAGTGCAAACAAGCATGACGCCACAACCCTCCGTGCCAGGATCGGTGCAGCAGTAATTGAGCCAGTCTCAGCCGCACCAAGGGATCCCACCAATGGGAGCGGCAACGCCACACGCCACGACAAGCACGCTACAACAGCCGCTAAACCCGCCACAGGTGATTATGGGTGCCATGCAGACAGGGATTATGATGCCTCCCCCTGCACCAAGGATGCAACACCAGATGCACCAACCGTAGCTGACGGTGACAGTGGTGCAGGCAGGAGCAACGATGTACCACTCCGCGACAACTCCACAGATAATCCAGCCTCGCGAGGGCATAGTTCAAGGGGGGACCACGGTTCAGATTCCTCCACCGGGGTCCATGCCACTGATGCATTAGCAACAGCCATTCGGAGGCATTGCGCAGGTGGGACCTATAATGCAATCCTCCACAATAGCCTCGCAATCATGGACGACTCTGCACCAGCAGCCGGTAAGCACCACGCAAGTAGGAACGAGTCAGCAATCATTTGTGCCAAGCATGCAGCAGCAATCACCCATGGGGGCAGCTCTAGTACCCCTGCCCTCCGCACCTGCCTACCAGCAGCTACACCCGCAGCAGCTAGTCGGGACCATACCATCAGGAATGATCCTTCAGGCACCACCACTGATGCCACAAACCTAGCTGACGACACAGGGCCACTCACATCCGCCACCTCAGCAAATGATAGTAGCTCAGCACTCCGCTGGGACAACAGCAGCCCACTCTCTCCCAATCGCACCAGTCGCGGCCGCCAATACCGGACCAATGCTCCCCTTCATCTCCGCAGCTCTGGCACCCACTGCTTAGACCTATTGGATGCCGCAGCTAATGGCACCACCGGCGCAGGGGATCCCGGTCTCACCCCCTGTGACGGCATTCTTCTCCACACCCTACACCATCTTAATGCCAGCCCACTCTTCCTGGTACATGCCCCAGCCACCCACGTAGCCAGGCCCTCACATGTCCGCGGGGCAACCCTCGATGCACATGCACCATGCTGGCTATTCTGCGGCACAACTTGCGACCCTCCCCCCTCCGCACTTTGTGACCGCATTAACGACTAACCGCAGCACCGTGCCTCAACTGCAATACATCCGCTCTGAACCCATGAACCTCTCGCGGCTGGACTCCTTCAAGGGCGCCCCGGAGGAGGACCCCTAGATCTGGCTCAAACGAATCACCCTCTATGCCAGCATTGGCCGAATTCCACCTGACATCTGCCTTGCCACCGCGGAACTGTTGTTCTTCTATGCCCCATGGCCACTGCTATGGTTTGACGGACAGGTTGGGCATGCACTGCTCCCTTAGAGTAAGTCCCCCAAACCTTGTTCATGGTGCAAGTCCAAGCGAGACACCAGAAGTGTAGTGCAACGGATAGCATGTTGGACATATGGACAACAGGTCCTGCGATCGAGCCTTGATGTGCACAAGAGGTTTTTTGACCTTCCTACACAGGGGTAAGTTTCTTAGACATTTCTCCATGTTTGAGAAGAGTGCGCCAATTGGCGGTCAGTGGATGCACCAATTGACGGACTGGTGAGGTGGTATGGAGTGAACACCCCAAAAGTGCCACTACCCACACACCTTAGAAGCCAGGCCTAGGACTATATGTACCAGGCTCATTCCTCATTCTAATTACACAATCTGGCCTTAGATGCTCCTCACAGAGTTGTCCAACTAAGGAAGAGTACAAAGAACACACTGGTTGGTCTAAGCCCCAGGAGTTAGTCTTTGACTAGCACCTCGCGCGAAAGTGACCAAGTGTTAAGTGGACACAGTTGCTAGCAAGTGATTGCCTAGGAACTACTCAGTGTGGAACCGTGATCCTGAGGGTGATATCTTCTCCTAGCTGAAATGCTAGGAGCGGACGGCA
>SZWC01019062.1:2883-23008 GCA_023375785.1 Penium margaritaceum | reverse complement strand
TGCACCAATTGACGGACTGGTGAGGTGGTATGGAGTGAACACCCCAAAAGTGCCACTACCCACACACCTTAGAAGCCAGGCCTAGGACTATATGTACCAGGCTCATTCCTCATTCTAATTACACAATCTGGCCTTAGATGCTCCTCACAGAGTTGTCCAACTAAGGAAGAGTACAAAGAACACACTGGTTGGTCTAAGCCCCAGGAGTTAGTCTTTGACTAGCACCTCGCGCGAAAGTGACCAAGTGTTAAGTGGACACAGCTGCTAGCAAGTGCTTGCCTAGGAGCTGCTCAGTGTGGAACCGTGATCCTGAGGGTGATATCTTCTCCTAGCTGAAATGCTAGGAGCGGACGGCAAGTGCTATTGTGTCGGCCCTGTTTTCTAGTCCGTTTGCCTCAGGCCAGTTGACAAAAGGGTTATGGGCCCACACTGACCATTTGTAAGGCACGCTTCGCTCCACTCTGGTATGCTCTCTTCAGGTGCACACGCCGGCTCCATCAGCACCATCAGCTCCATCAGCTTCATCAGCTCCAACAGCTTGGTCTGCACTCAGCACACAGGGACCAAGGACAAGCTTTGCCCTTGGAGGCACGACCCTTGTGTCCCAAGCAGGACAAGCTCTGCCCTTGGTGGCAAGACCCTGGGTGTGTTGGTGTAGATATGTTATGTCTGTAGGTGAACATCGACTGGAGGAGTAAGCAACGGATCTGCATCCTAAAACCGGTAGCAGACATCAGCTAACATGGGCCTACATCGGTCTCAACACAGCAGAGACGTGGGAAGCAGACAAGGGCAACAAAAATGGTTGACCCATCGGGAGGATTGGGGGCTGCCGCAGGGCAGACCTCAAGCTCAACAGTGGCTACCACAGGGCAGACCACTGGATCAAATGTTAGTGCTACGTCATTGCCGCACGGTTTTGGATCCTTGGGAGGAATCCCCATTTTCGAGGGGACTGACTTCCCCCTTTGGAGATGGCAGTTCGAGCTGGCAATGAAAGTGCGCAGCCTCATCAAGCTTTTGAAGGGAGAGGAGCATGTTGCCGCGGTGGGCTCACCGGAGCACGAGGCATGGATGGAACGGAATGATATTGTCATGTCATTCCTCAGCAATGTGATTGCTAAGAAGTATGTTCCCATCATTTCCGGGTACATGTTGGCTGCCGAAGCTTACAAAAAGCTCAAGCGCGTGCACCAGCCCAACTCCCTCGGAAACAGATTATTCATCCTACAACGGCTGATCAACATGCGGGTGAATGAGGGTGAATCAATCCCCAATTTCCCACAGGAGTTTGAAGGAATCCTTAGCGCGGCTCGCCAGATGAACTGGGATCTTGACAAAAGCATGCAAGCCATGATCCTCCTCATGGCGCTACCGGAGAGCTGGAGCCCAATGATCACCGTCATGGGCGGTTGGAAGGAGGATGACCTGACATATACGGCAGTGTCCAAGTATGTGCGAAACGAGGCCATGCGCCACGGTGGAAGTGAGGCCAACTTTTTGGCCTATGCCGCTTGCTACGGTGGCCGCGGTAGCAAAGGGTCAGCCTCTGTTCAGAAAGGCGCAAGCGGAAGCGGTGGCGGCGGAGGCAACAATGGCGGCAAGGCTCCCAAGCGACAGGGCAACTGCCGCAACTGCGGCAAACCTGGGCACTGGGCAAGAGAGTGCAGGTCGCCAAAGAAGGAAGACGGCGGAAGCAGTGGGAACAAAGGCAGCAAAAAGGGTGGCAAAGAAGCCACCAACATGATGGCAGAGAGCATGCCTCCGGAAAAAGGAGCGGCGCTGCTCAGGCCAGGGGCTTTTGGGCTCGACTCCGGCACCAATCATCACTCCAGCAATGATCAGGCTGGATTTATCTCCATCGGCCCCACCGATCGGCGGTTCAGATGTGCTAACGGTAGCGTCGTGAACGCAAAGGGCGTGGGAGACAAGCTGGTGAGCATCAGCCTTAATGGTGCAGAGAAGGATCTACGGCTACGTGACGTGGTCTACATGCCCTCCTTTGCGGCAAACCTTCTGTCCGTGTCAAAAACAACGGACAACAACATGACGGTGGTATTCACGTAGAAGAAGGCGGTCATTGCCAGGAAGGAGGACATCAAGGTCCTCTACGCCAACAAAGATCTCGTGGCACAAGTTCCACGGGTTGACGGACTCTATGTTTTGCAGACAATGGCAGCAAAGAGCTCGGAAGACGAGGGTCATGCGGGTGCAGCGGAGGCAGTGGTCTCGGCACCAATGTAGGAGAGCACACCAATGAAAACTGAAAAAGAATCCTCTGCCGCAAAGGACGAAGACGCTGATCTGTGGCATAGACGCCTGGGGCACGTTGCAAACAGAACGCTCCAAGTCATCCAACAACAACACCTGGTCCGTGGCATTTGTTGAAATAGTGTGCACCTTGTCCACTGCCTAGCTTGCTAGCTACACATACAGACAAGGCATGCACTGCTCTATGGAGTATGTCCCCTTGGTCTGTTCTGAGATGGGCCAGGAATGCACTGCCCATAATGGGTATTTCCCCTGTGGCTCATCATAGGAACCATACCTTTTTGGCTTGGTTGATTAGGCACCGGAGTCTCAAACCAGAGGTCGCGGGTTCAAACCCCGCGACGGCCGCAATTTTCTTTGTGGCCAAAACTAGGACAGGAAGCTTCTAGGAAGCTTACTAGAGCCTGCCTTGAGGATGACACTTGGCGGTCTAAGGACGCGCCAAGTAGGAATGTAGGATGAGGTTGGCTCCAGTGGAGCCACTACAAGCAGAAGCTTTAGTAAAGCTCTGCAAGTATAAAAGCCTGTACCTTGCATGCATCCATTTACAGTTCTTGCCTTTGAGACTCCTCACAGAGTGTCCAACCAAAGGTAGACACTAAAGACCAACATGCGGACTTCGTGAGGTTTCAAACCAAACGAACCTAAAGTGTGGATCCCTCGTTCGAGGGTGATATGTTATCTTGGTTGCAATACCAAGAGCGGTTGGCGGCCTCCCATGTCGGGACCCGTTTTCTAGACCGTTGCTATCCGGCGCATTGACAGCATTGATGGTTGCAAGAAGGATGTGGTTGGGTGTGGCAACCTGTGTGAACCTTGCCTCCAAGGCAAGACCAAGCGAACGCGCTTTGAGCGCAATGGTCGCCGCGCAGAATCAGCCCTTGACCTGATTCACACCGACGTGTGCGGACCTTTTCGCACGGTGTCAAACGGTGGTAGCAAGTATTTTCTGACCTTTATAGACAACCACAGCCGCAAGGTGTGGATCTTCTTCCTCAAAACAAAAGGAGAGGTCAGAGAAAAGTTGCAGGAGTTTGTTGCCATGGTGGAGTGGCAGACCGGAAAGAAAGTGAAAGCGATGCGGAACGACAACGGCGGAGAGTACGAGGCATGCAAGGGCTGGTTGCGGCAACATGGGATCAACCACCAGCCCACAACGCCTTACACGCCGCAGAGCAATGGTGTTGCTGAACGGATGAATCAGACCATCCTCGGCATGGTGCGTAGCATGCTCTTTGATGCAAAGCTTCCACCACGGTTCTGGGCGGAAGCGGCAAGAACGATATGCTATCTTGTCAACCTGACTCCTGCGGCTGCTCTGGACAGGCGCGGAAAGGAGAAGGGAAAGCAACAGATGTCGCCATAAGAGGTTTGGTCAGGGAAGAAGCCGGACGCATCACACCTGAAAGCATATGGCTGCACCGCATGGGCAAAGGTCCAGGCGGGTGAGGGTGCCGGCAAGCTGGATGCAAGAGCGCGAAAGTGCGTTATGGTGGGCTATGAGACGGCCCACAAGACATAGCGCTTGTGGGACCTGGCAGGAAGAAGACTTATCACCAGCCAGGACGTAACCTTTGATGAAAAGAAACCAGGCAAGGAAGAGATGCTTGATCCCACGCAAGCCCCAAAACAGGGAGAGTGGTTGGTGTTGCTGGAGTAAGGAGATCAAGCTCCTGAAAACTGGCAAGTGGTGCCAGTACAGCAGGCCGTGAAGAACAGTGGTGTGGCAGGGAGAGCGGCTGCGCAGGCTGACGCAGCGGCGAGCTGTGACACAGAGTCAGAGACGTCCGAGGCCTCTGAGACCAGCTCGGAGGCCAGTGGCTCTTCAAAAGAGGAAAACTTAATTCCAGGGCAGCCAACAGCACAGGAGCAACAGCATTGCAAACATCCACCAGCAATGCAACGTCGGAGCACACGACAAAGAAAACAAACTCCAAAGTACGACGCTGACACCGGAAGCTAGACTGGACTGAGCTGGTCCTGTTTGGCTCAGGGAGAGCCACTCACTGTGGCTGAGGTGTTGGCAAGGCCCGATGTGGCCAAGTGGAAGGAGGCCGTGGACAGCGAGCTCGCGTCAATCAAAGAAAATGGCACATGGGTGCTGGTGGATAGACCCGCTAACGTGGTGGGCTGAAAGTGGGTGTTCAGGCTGAAGCGGAAGCAAGATGACAGCATCGACAAGTACAAGGCAAGGGCCTTGGCAAAAGGATTCTCACAGCGCGCAGGGTCTGAGTACGATAAGACCTTCGCACCGGTTGTCACGTTTGCCTAAATCAGGTCCCTGCTTGTCGTTGGTGCTGCCAAAGACCTTGAGATCCACCTGATGGATGTGAAGACAGCCTTCCTTTATGGGAAGCTCGACAAGGAGGTGCTAATGGAGGTACCGGAAGGTGTCAAAGCACCCTAGGGTAAGGTGTGCAAGCTAGTGAAGGCGTTGTACGGGCTGAAACAGGCCCCACGGATCCGGTACAAGGAGATGAACAGCTTCATGGCTCAGATCTCCTTCGCACATTGCAAGAATGACCCCAGCGTCTATGTGCGGGAGGACGAACGTGGCTTGCTACTTGTGGCGTTGTACGTGGATGATCTTATCATGTGTTCTTCCTCGTAGGAGGCCCTCACGGACCTCAAGAAAAATTTGGCCAGCAGATTCAAGATGAAGGACATGGGACCTCTCGAGTACTACCTCGGGATTGCTCTTCACCACAACCGCAAAGCAGGCACCATCGAGCTCAACCAGATCAAGTACATCATGGATGTCTTGAAGTGCTTCAACATGGAGGACTACAAGCCCGTCAGCAACCCCATGCCCTCCGACTGCAAGCTCTCCTCCTCCTTGTCACCAAGCAACGAGGCAGACTGGCGGGAGATGCAAAACATTCCATACCAGTCCACCGTTGGGAGCCTCATGTATGCAATGGTGGGAATGCGCACTGACATTGATTATGCAGTGGGCCAGGTGAGCAAGTTTGTGGCCAACCCTAGGCCAGAACATTGGCAAGTCGTGAAGCGGATTTTTCGCTACCTCAAAAAGACTCGGCACGTCGGACTTTGATTTGGAGGTCTAGAAGGATCATACTTGCTGCAACTGACATGCTACACTGACGCGGACTGGGGAGAACGGATTGATGACAGGAAGTCCACCTCAGGGTTTATCTGTCTTCTCAATGTTGGTGTGGTCTCATGTGCAAGCATGAAGGAGGACTACGTCGCGCTTTTTACTGTTGAGGCGGAGTACATTGCACTCTCAGAAGTGTGCAAGGAAACACAGTAGCTTCGCAATTCGCTTGATGAGATCAAAGCACCACTAGAGGAAGCAAATTTCATCCGCATCGACAACCAAAGTGCCATCGCTATGGCAGAGGACGACATGATCTCCCGACGTACAAAGCACATTGATATTCGGTACCACTACTCACGTGACCTTGTCGCCAAGGATGTCGTGGAACTAGAGCACGTCGCAACCAAGAAAATGCTTGCGGACTTCTTTACCAAGCCGCTAGACAGCAACTTGCATGTTGCAGGTGCTCGAGGAGTCGGCATGGTGGATGCAAGAGATGAGAACTAAAGACACAGAAAGTTGATGTGCACAAACATAACCTAGAGCTACAGGTTCATGCCGAAGAAAACTACCACAGCAGGTGGCCTAAGGTGCAAGGGAGATATTGTTGTTCTTTTATGCCCCATGGCCATTGCTATGGCTTGACGGACAAGTTGGGCATGCACTGCTCCCTTAGAGTAAGTCCCCCAAACCTTGTTCATGGTGCAAGTCCAAGCGAGATACCAGAAGTGCACTGCAACGGATAGCATGTTGGACATAGGGACAACAGGTCCTGCAATCAAGCCTTGATGTGCGTAGGAGGTTTTTTGACCTTTCTACACAGGGGGAAGTTTCTTAGACATTTCTCCATGTTTGACAAGAGTGCGCCACTTGGCGGTCAGTGGATGCGGCACTTGGCAGACTGGTGAGGTGGTGTGGAGTGACCACCCCAAAGGTGCCACTACCCACACACCTTAGAAGCCAGGCCTAGGAATGTATGTACCAGGCTCATTCCTCATTCTAATTACATAATCTGGCCATAGATGCTCCTCACATAGTTGTCCAACGAAGGAACAGTATAAAGAAGACACTGGTTGGTCTAAGCTCCAGGAGTTATTCTTTGCCTAGCACCTCGCACGAAAGTGACCAAGTGTTAAGTGGACACAGTTGCTAGCAAGTGGTTTCCTAGGAACTGCTCAGTGTGGAATAGTGATCCTAAGGGTGATAACTTCTCCTAGCTGAAATGCTAGGAGCGGACGGCAGGTGCTATTGTGTCGGCCCTGTTTTCTAGTCCGTTTGCCTCAGGCCGGTTGACAGGAACTCCATCTTCAGGGTGCTGCGGCAGATTGGTACAATGCACGCGCATCCTTCCCATCCTTTGAGGACTTTGGCAACGCCCCCATTGAGCGCTTCAAGCATCTGATAAAGGAGGAAGCTCTGAGGAAGATCAAGAAGGAGGTAATGAGTAAGGATGATGAAATCCGCCGATTTCTGGACCAGTTCCTCACATGGGCTTCAGTGGCCAAGAACCCTCAAGGGGAGGGCCTTCCGTTGTGGGTCCTCCTGCAGAACCTCATCTGCGCGCTCCCAGATGAGGTCTGTAGTCTCATGATTGTAGACCGCTACCGTTCCCTCCAAGACGTAGTGCAAGATGCTACGGCCATATCCACCCGTCAGCAGTCTACGCGACAGCATCAGGGCGGAGAAAACCATGCACCTTCCTCCTCGCACACTTAGCCTCCGCAACAAAAGCCAAGGGCCTGCTACACCTGCTAGAGTTTGGAACACATCGCCCGCGACTGCCCTCGCCGACGACAAGCGGCTCCGTGCCCGGACCCAGTCCAACAGGATCCTATGGTGCAACAATGGCACCTGTACTACAAACAGCCATGGCCAGGTCAGTAACAGCAGCAGTAACAACAACCGCGCCCACAACCAACAAGTCATTCCCACTCGGGACAAGGAACTGGCCAAGGTATCCTGCCAAACCCACCGCTAACTACAAACTCCGCAGATGGCACGCGCAATGTCAAGTTGGGACTGCCCATGGCTGACAACGAAACCACGGAGGTGCCTCCCTCCGCTGAGGAGGTGGAACTCATCACGCGTGCTCGCAAACTCGGACTCCGGGGATGAGACATGCAGGAGGCAGTGCAGGTGTAGAACGATCCGCGGCGATGGGCAAAAACGTTTGAAGCCCGGCTCCAAGATGCCATCACGGCCCGCTCAGAGTGCACTGCTAACAAGCGCCGCCCCGCGGACTCACCGTGTACTAAGGGCCCAGCTGACGCGGTATCCTCACCAAATCCCCCCACTGCTCTAAACGCTGCAGAGACCACAGACCTATTGGAGAAGCTCTTCACCACCCCCATCGCATCTTTGAACTTCTTCGATTTCCTCCGCATCCACCCTGAGATTGCTCCGCGGCTCAAGGAGGAGTTCACCAGGGCCAATCATCGCCTCCAGTCTGTCGGCATCTCCCTCAAGTATACCACACCACTGCACGGCACCCAGAACACCCGTCGAGTCCCAGTAGAGACACCACTAGCCTTGAGCACAAAGGAAATGGACTGGGGATGGACGCCGCAGCCTCTAGAACCACCCCGCCGTGACGATTGACATTACGAGGTCACCTGTTGTGTGGTCTGGATCTGCGGGCGCAAGTTCCTTGCCATCATCAACACTGGAGCAACCCACAATACGGTTGCACTCTGCGACCACTTTGTGGTCAGATGGGCGGACCGCATGCTTCCCACACGCCGGCTGTTCAGCAACACGACGGGTGGAATGGACTATGGGGATGGAGAAGTGCAGGGGCTCCCCTTGCAAGTGGGGTCCGTCCATGAACCAGTGGACGTGCAGGTCACGAAGGCCCGGACTTACGACATTCTTCTGGGCATGGACTACCTTCTTCTGCGACAGGTCAATCTCCTGCTCTCCCTTGGTGTCATGCAGCTCACATCCGCAACAGGCACCAAAGAATATGCCCTCATCACAGTCGGGGACCATACAACGGTGCCCATCACCAACGGAGAGCCCTTCTCCCTCTCAGATGCTGCACAAGAAGATTCCCATACCCGTTCCCACCACGACCCGATCCCCACCGAAGACACACTCGACACGGAGTACATCGCGGTTGCGGAATGGTGTGAACTCACCGCGGATCCAGTGGAGCCAGGCGTGCGAAGCAACCTCCTCAGGCTATGGCAGCGGGGAGAGCAGGTCTTTGGCAAAGGGCTTCCCCTGGAGGACAAAGAGGAGTTTTACCCAATCCGCACCAAAACGCCACCGCCGCCCCCTCGCTGGGACCATATCGTACACCCCCATCTCTCTCAAGCACAAAAACAAGACTTCCACGACCTCCTTGATTCCTTCTCTGACATCTTTGCCGGCTCAGCGACGGACCTTGGGGCAGTGGATGCTTTTCACGTAATCTCCACTGGGACAGCTGCCCCCACAAAGCAGAAAGTCCGTCGCATACTTGCTGACCAAGAGCAGATCATCACCAAAGGCATCGCAAATTTAAAAGCACATGGAGTGATCATCCCTATTGTAAGCCCATGGCACGCCAAGTTTGTTGTTTTCAGCAAACCCGATGGATCCAAGCGGTTCTGTGTCGACTTCCGCAACCTCAATCGAGTCACAGAAGAAGACGCATACCCCATGCCGCTGATTGTCAACATCCAGGAATGCCAGCAAGGCCGCGGATGGTTTGCAAAGTTGGATGTCAAGGCGGCCTTCCATGCTGTCCCCATGCATCCAGACTCCATTGCCAAGACCGCCTTCATGATGCCAGAGGGACTCTATGCCTTCACCCGCATGCCCTTCGGCCTCTACAATGCTAGCGTGACCTTCCAACGCGTGATGGACTCTACACTCCGCGGCATCCCCAATGTGAGCTACTACATTGACGACATCATGGTGGCTGCCCACAGCTTCACGGAACTCTTCACATCTCTCACTGCCGTCTTTTCAACTCTCCGCGCTGCCAGTCTCAAGCTGAAAGCCACGAAATGCTCCATCGGAACGGCGGAGATGGAATTCTTGGGATTCGTTATGAGTGTAGACAGCATCAAGACGGACCCAGAAAAGGTTGCGGCGGTCCACGAGTGGCGCCAGCCTACCACAGCGGCACAGATCAAAGTATTCCTTGGATTTGTCTCGTTCTACCGTAAGTTTTTCTGTGACCACGCCTGCATTACCCACCAAGACGTACCCTTTGATTGAACAGCTGAGTGTGCCGCGGTATGGGCGGAGATCAAACACCGGCTGGTTACAGCGCCCATGTTGGAGTTCCCCGACTTCATCCTCCCCTTCTCCATCACCACTGACTGGTCGCGGGATGGACTTGGCCCGGTACTGTCGCAAACGGTCCAAGAGCCCCTCTAACAAGTGATCGCCTACGCAAGCCGAGCGCTCACAAACGGTGAACGGAAGTACCCACCGGTGAAAGGGGAGTGCGTGGCCGTGCTTTGGGCTCTCCAGCACTTCTGCGATTACATCAAGAACGGTAAGCCCTTCACCGTTTTCACTGATCACAAGGCTCTCCAGTGGCTTCTCACCTCTCAGAACCACGAGGGTATCTCGGCCAAGTGGGCCCTTCTCCTGTAGGGCTACAATATGAAAATCAAGTATCAGCCCGCTCTCGCCAACCGCAACGCAGACGCCCTCAGTTGCCTTCCCCGCGAAGCATGGCCAAACCACGCGAACCGGCAAGAGGAGCACGCGGAGGAGCTACCCGCGCCACCACCTGCTAACGCCGAGCCTCAGTGGGAAGGTGTTGCCCGCGAATTCACAGACGACGAGTAGAATATCGCGCATCAACCACTGTCTGAACTGGACTCCTCCGAGAACTCGGACTCCACGGAAACCCTTCCTGCCCTTCCCACCAATGGCCTCCAGCTTGCCCATCGCTGTAACCCTATGATCCGCGGTTGGACCTTGGAGGAGATTGCCGCGCACCTCCCCCCATGCTCTACGCTTCCGCGACCCCATCGTGTTTCCCCTGCTGCTCCGCCTGTTGTCCACCCCCCATCTACACCGTCTGCTCCCTCTGCCTCCCCTCTCCTTGACAACCGCCACCCTCTTCCCTTGGTTGACTTTCTACTCTACTCCCCTGCATCCGCACACCGTCTCTGGGACCTCTTCTCCTCCCTCGACCCCTCCCTCTCTTCCGTCAGAATCAGCCTCTTTTGTACCCTTGACCGCGACCCGAGGGTGCGCTTGGTTGCCCACAAAATCCTCACAACTCACTCTCGCGTCCGGACAGCCGCAGCTCAAGCACCGCGCACTTGGGCTCCCGCTCCCATGATTCCCGGACCACCTGCGCATGCCGAGATCCACGTGGCATGGTGTTATGTATGGGTGTGCAGCCGCAAGTTCGTGGCCATCGTGGATACTGGTGCCACGCATACCACAATCGCGCTGTACATGGTCAACACCCTGAACATCCTCCATCTTCTGGAACCCACCCGACTCCGCTTCTCCATCTCCACTGGCGCCATCGATGCACCCATCGGCCAGATCGCGGCCCTCCCCATGCAGGTGGCAAACGTTCATGCACCGCACACATTAATACAGTGTGGATGCGGGACATGTCTGGCTGGAGGGGCCAGATGGGTTCAGCAACCGCAGCTACCCCGCCACCGAGTTCGTGCTCCTACCCCCAGCCTGGCGGACGCATATCCCTGGAACAGGCGGAGCTCTTCCTCTGCTCGCAGAGCACAAGGGGTCGAGAGGCTGGAAAGCGGAGGAGGTGTTGGAGATGTGCGAGACACAGGTGTCGAAGCAGGAGCAGGAGTGGAGCCAGGAGCCTCGGGCAGCTAAGCCAGAGGAGGGTTTAAACGTGCAGGCGGAGTCCACATGTGAGGTGTAGACAGAACAGCAACGGCAGGTGGAAGGACGAGGGGGTTTGCAATTGGAGCAACAAGAGCAGCAAAAGCAGCAACAGACGGCCACTGGAGAGGAGACCCCAACAACACCCGCCACCACTCCGTGGAGGAGCGCACCCATGAGCCCCCGCGAGCTGGCCACATACAGGGGCCCTTGTATATGGTGCGGGGAAAATCTCCCTGCGGAACCACTCCTGATGGTTGTGTGCCGCATTTGTGGCAATCCGGCATATCAGGGGAACGCGAAAAGCTGCATCGGACTGAACCATACCTGTGTGAGGTGCTTAAACCAGGCTAAGGAGCAGGAAGCGGAGAAGAAGGATAAGGAGGACAAAGGAGCAGGCCCAGGCTCAGGAGGAGGGTAGGCGCGTGGACGATGGGATCCAGAGGAGGAAGAGGAGGAAGAAGAGGAAGAAGGGGAAGAAGAGGAGCAGGCAGGAGCGCGGCAAGGCCCGCGCACGGTCTCTGGGGCCGCTATGAAACGGTGGCAGGAGGAGGGTCGGCTGGCGGACGTGGACCGGGCCCGGAAAGAAAGGGAGAATAAGACATGTGCCCGATGTGGGCACAGCTGGGGCGTGAAGGTGACAGAATGTAAGTTCTGCCTCCGCAAAATATGTGAAAGATGCCTGGAACAGCCGCGGATGAGAAGGGAGGACGGAGCGGACCCAAGGTATGCAGGAAATGCAGCGGAGACGTGGAGATGCAGCGCAGAGTCCGGAAACCGCCCCGGGTGAATGAAGAAGGAACGGAGGTTGACTCGGAGGATGAAGAAGAGCAGGGTCCGTCAGAAGAAGTGCCGCCCACCGCGAAGTACCCCATCTGCATCAAAGCCGTGTGAGAGGGCGACCGCTGCACCAACTGCGGCAGGATCGCCCACCAGGCCTGTTTGGTCACAGGCAGCTCACCCTGGGCAAGACACTGCCACGGGTATGTGGGTGAAGCACTCATGGAAGAAGATGGCACACTCGTATTTGATGAGGTCACCATGGCACCGCTCTGCGGAGGATGTGAGGAAGACCTGGAGGGGTTTGGCAAAGCATGCAGAATGTGCAGGAAGATGTGTCACCTACAGTGTGGAGGACAAGGGAAAGAGGGAATCTTGACCTGCCGTCGCTGCCAGTCCAAGCCGCGGAAGGGCAAATGGAATTTCCCCAACCTAAGCTGTCTCTGCAGTGGAGATGGCTGCATGGGCCAATTGACCGGGACAATACACCGATGCGAGCACTGCGGGCAGTTTCCCATGAGGCGTGTGCCGCGGAGGTAGGGCAGAGTGAGGAAGGAAGGGCGATCTACCAGTGTTCGGGCTGCAGGAGATACGAACGAGCGCCACACTGCTCCTCGTGTAAACAGCTCATGGGTGAGGAAGCACCTACAATCGGGGCGCGGTGTGAAGGGTGCAGACTCTTCGTCCACAGCAGATGCGCGGAGAAGTATGAGTGGGAGGGAGGAGATGTAGAGATATACTGTTGGCCATGCCAAAACCAGAACCGCCCCGGACCTCGCAAAAAGTTCATCCGCCTACCGCGCTAAAAGACTCTGGGACAGAGTCTTGCGAAAAAGGGGGGGTTGGGGGCATCAGTTTCAGGCAGTCTTCTGCCGCCGATCCGCGGAGAGGCCAATCTGCGAAGAGAGGGAGACAGGCAGACTGGGGACCGCGCAATGCACGCTGGCTCCCGCGGCAAGCGTGGTCGAGCATGGGGTAGCGCGGAATCCAATGGCGGTGGAGATGGGCCACCTGGCGGGAAGCTGCTACAGGTTGACATTGTCATCTGCGGCAACACCCCTACGGCTATCTTAAGCGCTTGATGCGGAAGCTTTGAAAGGGCAGGAAGAAGCAGCAAGGAAATCCGCGGTGGGGAAGGAACAAGGGCAGACCGTAGGAGGAAGCATAATCACGAAAACCATCAAGCTGAACAGCGGACTGACGCAGCAATCAGGGAGCAGCAACCAATGAGCACTAAGGGACGCTGCGTCAATCAAGAAGAAACACCTGGAGGGCACACTGCAAAAGAACGAAGATTCAAGGAAGAACACGAGGTCCGCATGTACGAGCCGTGGATGTAGAAGAAGAAGACACAGTAGAAGAAGAAGATGTTTCCTCTGTGTGACTGAGGACAAGACCCGCGGTGTGTAGGCGCACCTCGTGGAGTCCAAGGAGGAAGATAGAGAATGATGTGTGAGGGACAAGACCCGCGCCGTGTAGACGCGACGTGCGGAGTCCTGAATAGATAAGGCCTAGATAGCGGTAGCCATAGGTGGCCTGACATTCTCGCAATCTCGATCACTCTTGGATCGGGTTTTTGCCATTCATGTACTCTGCTCCCAATTCTTAAGGATAATTTTCCCGCTCTCATTCGTGCCCTCAGCCTTCTGCTCCCCCGCCTTCCACTGCCCTTGAGTGTCCTGCCCGCGGTCAGCAAGACTGAGTGTGTGAAGGACCAAGCTCGGAGTGAAGTGAACTGCCGGCGGTGCCCTTGCTTGCCCATGGCCGCGGAATGGGGTTCCGCAGAGAGGAGCTGGAAGCCATGAGGTGGTGGGCTGACGTGAGACAAGAAGTGGACAGCGGAGTGTCACTCACCGGTGAGGTCCTCACTCATAAGTCAGACCTGTGGGTAGTAGAGTTTTCTGGTGATCAGGAATAGTGCCTCAAGGGAGCACTTGCGGAGGGATCTCAGTGCAAGCTATCTGCATGAGAAGTTCGGAATTTGCGGATAGCGCGGAACAGTGGTAGCGCGGAACAGGGTAAGCGCGGTGCAAGAAAAGCGCGGAATAATCCTGTAGTGCGGCAAAATTGGGGGCATCAACGCGTTTATGATGTGGCATTGTTATCTAGAGTGCTGACGCTACGTTATCCGTACCGACCACCATGAACTCAAACACATGAAGACTCAGCCAAACATGAGCCATTAACAGACTCAATGGATGGAGTTTCTCCACTCTAGCTTTGACTACAATGTCGATAACTGACCTGGAAAAACAATCAAGCAGATGCTCTCAATCAGCGACCAGACTTGATGGCTGAGATTCGCATGTTTCTCATTGGAAAGGACCAGTCATGAGGCTGTTTGCGAAGAAATACAAGGAGTTTGGTGCATACAATATAATTATTTTTTTGTTAACCTTACTGGTAATGGCAATTCACTTGCCAAGTCCTTTCACCACCAACTGAAGAACTACAAAGGACGATATTGTTTTCCTGGTTCCATGAGACGGAAGAGCTTGAAAGAGCTCCGATGTTGCTTGCCTGTGAGACAGCCTCCACGCATGGGTTCTTCACTATCTTTCACCAGGCTGGTGGGAACGTCATGAACGATTGAATCTGCAGCCATTTTGGTTAGTGTTGAATAGCTGACGTATGCCAAACGCTTGTGCCAGAGATCTGCCATTGTTGACGGAGAGGTTGTCTTTGTTGATGTGGGGTTGGATGTGGAGACCATGAAAGCCATCTCTTGCGTCTCTGGGTGTCTTCAGGGTTCAGTGGTGTCAAGGATGGTCAGGTTTCCCATTCGAGTGGCAACAGCTGCCAGTTGAGACGTTTGGTTGTACACCTTGCAATGTTTGTCAGTGTCAAATACCACTTTGAAGCCTTTGTCGTTGAGCTTGGTGACGGAGAGAAGATTTGCTGCAAGATCTGGAACATACAGTATGTCTTCAAAAGTCCTGATTGCTGGTTTCCCATTACACTTCATGCCAACCTCGACCGTCCCTTGCCCGTAGGCGGGGATAGTTCTGCCATCACCAAAGCGGACTTCTTGTGGTTTCAGGAAACGTTTGAAGTTGATGAACCAATCTTTCTTGCAAGTCATGTGCTTTGTGCAGCCAGAGTCCATAATCCATGCCAGGATGCCGGCAGCCAGGAGGAGTGCACTGTCCATGGAGCACATGGCCATTTGTTCAGTTACAAAATCTTCTTCTGCCAGAGTATGATGTGCTGCATCTTCTGGTGCTGAGTCATGGGTTGAATGCTCTGGCTGGGTGACTGACATATCCTTATCAGACAGGACTGGTCCTTCAGACAGGAGGTTTAACCGGAAGTTGTCTTCTTCATCAGATAATTCCTGTCCTTTTGAAGAGCCTATAAGAAAAGCAACCACGGTGGACATGTATGTTGTGAGCATAGCTTGATGTGGCCGTCGAGAACCATAGTGACGAGCAATGTTTGGGCGCCGTTTAGGGCAGTCCACGGCAATGTGCCCCTTTTGCTTGCATGTCCAACACACTCGGTCGTTTGGTAGAACAAACCCCCGTGGTGAGTGAGGAGTTGACTGGACTCTGCTGTTGAAGTGCGTAAGGGAGCCCTGACTTCCGTTACCATAGGACCCAACCTTCTTGGTCCTCTGACCTTGATATTTAGCTACGGGG
Source organism: Penium margaritaceum (assembly GCA_023375785.1). Classification (NCBI taxonomy): domain Eukaryota; kingdom Viridiplantae; phylum Streptophyta; class Zygnematophyceae; order Desmidiales; family Peniaceae; genus Penium; species Penium margaritaceum. The sequence continues at coordinate 7,444 of SZWC01019062.1, read as the reverse complement.
CCAGTTTTGCCTCCATTGTCCTTGAGATACTGTTCTTCAACCATCATTAGCTCTTCAACAGCTTTCTCCGGAGTTAGTGAATATGGCTGAATTCCAGGTGGTGCTTCTGCTGCAGGTGCAGTGCCCACGGAAGCACCAGCTGCCCCAGCGGCTGCTCTGCCTTGTGCACCAATGTCTTGCTGCAGAGTTGTCTGAAGTTCAGCCAGTTGGGCGTCAAATCTCTTCCCCTGCTTCTGAAAGGTCTGATGTCGGTTGAAGGTGTCCTTGAATCTGACAGGTAGTCCACAAAAAAGAGTTAGCACTAACACTCTTTCAGAGATCGCTTCTCCCATTGATGAAATGCGACTGGCCAGATGCTTCAGATGAGACACGTGATCCTCCAGACGTGTTCCTTCTTCCATCTGTTGAGTGTGAAACTCTGTCAAGAGGCTCCCAAGTTCAACATCGATTGTTCTCTCACAACGATTCTTCAGGGCCTTCTAAGCCTTCCTTGGACAGTTAGTTGGGTTGTCTTCTCTTATGATAAAATTAAGTCGTTCTGTTAGATTCAGCGCCAAAATTGAGAAGACTTGATCACAGCGCCGCTTCCAGTTGATTTGTTCTTTGGCTGCTCCTGCGGGTAATGTGTCAGTGGGAGGATGGCAGACAACTCCCCAGAGGCCCTTGTTCAGAAAAATCATCTCAATGTTGGATGTGAAGGTATGATAGTCGCCGCCGTCAAACGGCGCCACTTTGAAGTGATCCCCATTGTTGATGGTTACCGCCATGGTTGAGTAGATATGAAAATACCACCTGCTCTGATACCAAATGTTGAATTTTACATAATAGGATCTTTAGGAATCTTTAGAAGTAATCCTCAGATTGGTAAACTGTTTGATGCTTTGCTTGGATTGTTGGTGGCGATCTCACTGGTGAGTATCACCACTTACACACACACACACACAGGCACTCTTGCCTTAATAATGTCATTGACTGTGCGATTCAAGGGTATAAGCTGAAGGCACAGTTACACGACTCGTCTCACAAGATTTCCAAAGGTAATAAGCTTGTTGAGAATGATCTTGTACAGACAAAGTAATAAGAAATACAAACCTACAGCTATTTAAACTGACTATGCTAGCTATCAGCAGAAAAATACAAGTGTTGCGTGGTCCGGTATCCTGTGTCTTCGAGTTCTCAGTCACAGGGTCACCCAGATGCCGCTCAATGACCTCGAGTCATTGGCAGACCAAGGCTGGCGGATGCCCAGCACCCTCAGTGTAATCTACGGACAAGATCGTTTGGATCTGCGGTCACTTCCCATGACCATCGATCTTTCTTGGGCGTCGTCTTCGAGAGGGGGCCGATGTTCACACTTCTTGATTCGTCAGCGGCTCCTATCAGTCCGCTTCCGTCGCAGTGATTCTGGATCATCGGATCCATCTTTTAGAAAGACGTCACCTGCCCCCGTCCTCCAGTCCTTGGCCACGTCAGCAGGCCTTTACTATCGAGAGGAGCTCACGCTCACACTCTCGCTAAATCTGCCAAACCACATACCGCCTTTACCCAAATCCTTCCACAATATATGGTGCTTGTCAACAGGTTCCTGTCAGCTCTCCAGAGCTCTGATAGGACAAGTAGGATGGATAGGGCTGCGGATGGATGGACCAGTGGGACCCCTAAAGAGGCCTGCCCACAGCCATACCATACCCCACCAGACAGGATAGACAGGAGGGTCGAGAGAGAGAACAAGTCTCTCTCTCTCTCGGCCCTCTTTCTTTCCTTTTTGTTGTTGTTGTGCCAAGCCCAGTAAGCCGTTGGATCAAGGAGATCTGACGGCGATGCATTTTTCAACAGAAATAATGCCTGACACCTGCCCAATTGGACACTTCTTTGAGGACAAGACAAAAAGAAAACTTGACAAATACTACTGGTGGGACCAAATTCAGACCAACGTGGCAGCATTCTGTAAACTGTAGACCACCTGTCAATGGCAAAAATCTCGTCACACGAGGCCACCAGGACTGCTCCAACCACACCCTACTTTAACAAAGTGGTAGGTTGACATGAATCTGGACTTCGTGGCAAGACTGCCTGTTACTCCGGAGCCGTATGACGCCATCCTCGTGGTGGTGGAAAGGTGTTTCCAAATGCCACACTTTGTCTCAATAATGACCAAGTTCACCGTAGAAGGAACAACACGGCTCTTTCTAAATCAGATCGTGGGGTTACACAGCGTTCCACCTACCATAATCAGTGACAGAGAAGGCTGCTTCACTACCTCTTCATGGCATAAATTGATGACACATTACAACAGTTGGATCCATCTACCAACGGCGTTTCATCCTCAAACTGACGGGCAAACCAAGAAGACCAATCAAATGCTTAAACGACTTCTCCACACTTTATGTGAACCCCATGGAACCAATTGGATGAAAAAACTGCTGATCGCCAAACTCGCATACAACTTGGTGACCTCCACTGCAACGGGCAAACTCCCATTTTAAGTTGCTCGTGGAAACATTCCCGCCACACCAGTGGATGTACAAAGCCAAAGCAATGTTCCCAGAGTTGAAATCCATCATTGAGATTTCTCGAGTGTCTAGGAGGAAACATGCGAGACCCTTGCAAAGACACGAGCAGCGATGAAGCGAGCGACAAACCAACATCACAAAAACTAAATGTTCACCATTGGCGATCCCGTCCTACTGAGCTCAACGGGCATCAAGCTACATGAAAAAGACTTTGCAAAAATCACACCTCAATGGTTGGGCCCGTTTGAGATCAAGAAAATGCAAACCCCGGTTGTTGCTTGCATTATTCTTAAAGATAACATAGGGATCCATCCAGTCTTCTACATTAGCGAGCTGAAGCAGTATCAGGACCCTGACGTGAAATTCCTCAGCAGAGATGTTGCTCTCCCACCTCTATTTCAAGTGGATGTGGACACAGAGTACATGATTGAGGATATCCTAAAAAATGGATGCCATGGTAAAAATACTAAGTGTCTTTTCAATTGGTATTGTTATGACACTTTGCACAACAGTTGGGGCTCCTACAAAAACCTACAAGACATTGATCATCTGATCAACAGCTACTACATGTGTCACCTGATGTACAACGGCCGTGATGACGGACTCGCTAAGCCCAAAGAGTCCGCTGTTGGATTGGTCATTTAATTCCTTCATCCAGTTTCATTAACTGAGTATCCTGATGTGTCTACTGTTGTCACTTTCTGGAATTCTCAGATATTTATGTGCATCACGTGTTCTTGCCCATGCATCCTTCAAGTGTTTTCCAGGTTGCCACTGGTTGTCACCGGTTGTATTTGCTCCTTGAAAATCATCATTGAAAGGTCTAGTAGCTTCCTGTTTGTGAAGATGCATGGAATACTTGTGTGAGGTTATTGTGTAGGAGAGAATTCATCAGCTGCCTTGCTGGTTTTTATGCATTTTGATGGCAATTGGTAAGCCGAGCAAAACGTGTACAGTATACAAGTTTGAGAACAAGGATAAGGCACAGTTCAGGTCTTGGGCCCTCAATTTTAGTAATGCCTGCGGAGCCACGTATGGGTGGATCCTTCAAGAAATGCTGCCAGTTATTTGCGGGCTTCACAGAACATTGAGGCATGTCTGCAAAAAATTATAGGACCACCAAGAAGTCAAATAAACACTACCAAAAAGTTGACATAGTGTGTGACACGTCCTTAAACCATTCAGGAAGTGATTGAAGCTCTAAGACTCTTGTGATGCTGAACAATGTAAGTGGGGGTAGCTGGCCAAGATACCCAGCGCCAAATGGCACAAAAATCTGGAAGTTGCCGTGTGGTGGACCATGAATGTAAGGATGGAAATGTTCACTCACAGAGCTTAGAGAATCCTCGAGGATGTAACAGTTACAAAATTTCTGATACATGTCCCAAAGATACTGCTGATAAGGGATAGGCTGCTACACCAAGTGGGACATCTACGGTGAAAAAGTAGAAGTTACCGGGGAAAGGGGTTTTGGATGAATGGGACACTTGATTAGTTTTGTAGCAAGAGGGCCAATTTGTCCTTCCCCCCCTAAAGAAAGTGAGGGGCTGGCCGGTTTCCACCTCTTTCCACAAAAAGGGCTGGCTAAAGGCCAGCCACTCGCTGGCCACCAGCCAGATAGCAGCTGGCCAGCTAGATGGCTGACGGCTGGTCAGGTGACCGGCCAGCCAGCTGCCGGCCAGCAACCAGCAGCTGATCAGTCTGGTAGCTTGATCAGCGGCCGAGAGGCCACAAGAGTCTTGAGGGCGAGGCCAGTGACCTTTCACCCTCGTCCTCACTTACCTCTCCTTGCCAGTGAGGGCGAGCAAGGACCATGGGAGAGCACAAGAAAGAGATCGAGAGAGAGAAAAATGGCACAAGATTTTGAGATGTGCTCCGCACAGAAAATTTTTGCACCGATGCATTTCAAGCATTGTACAGTGCATGTTTAGGTATTGCTTATGTACAATGTTTATCTTTGAAATCCATAATTTCCCTACCTCCAAGCAGTGGCTCAAGATCTTTGTGGGTGTGGGAGGAGGTGACATTTTTAAATCCCCCCCCCCCCC
>SZWC01019061.1:32093-54331 GCA_023375785.1 Penium margaritaceum | reverse complement strand
TCCTTGTTCTTTATATTCAGCGTTCCAGACTTAGCCAAATTCTTGCCGTCTTGCATCGCACTCACACACAGAGCTCATGTTCGTTCTTGCATGGGCCTGCATGCCCTAAAATTATTTCCAATTCCTGTTTCTCTCCCTGCACTAGCCTACTGCGACCGTCTGTCACAGTAGGCCTACCTACTGGTATTAGAGCATATTCGTCGAAGCAGGACTACAAATCTGTATCCTGGGCCCAAGTTACGACTGTCTTTCGTGACGTCGCACGCGGACCCACAGCGCGTAGCATCTCGCCTGCACAGTTAAGAGGTCACCCGGGACGGCGTTGAGAAAGTGCGTAGAAGCTTCCTAGCAACACGGCCGCTGACCGGGCGCCAGTGCCTGGTCAAACGGTGACGACAGTCACAGGTCGTACACACAACGGCAAGGGTTTGGCTAGGAGACACAAGTCAAAGTGTCAGAATGCTTCAATATAGCATATGCAGCGAGAAATGACAACTGACAGGTCCAGGGCATAAATACCTGCCGTGGCGCACGGCGGGTGTCGCACGCGGCAGTCCAAGAGCTGTCCTAAAACCGGCCCAAAACCACTGTTTTGGCCGTAACTCTGCGCACACATGTCAGAATCCTACGCCGTCTGAACCTAGACGTGCAGAATCAAAAGACGGACGCAGCGACTGGTCACATGCATGCATCCATCGACTGACAGCGAGTATACAATGCAAAAACATGCAAATGGGCCTCATGCCCAATCCGCCGAAAGGCGCCTGCAAGACGTAGAAGGCACAGCAAGGAGTCCCCGTGACGTCTGGGGCTCTGGAACAGTGGTCGGCTAGCTCTAGGCGGGTAGTCCGCCGCCTGTCGTCGCGCCGGCGTCACCAGGACCGCCTGCCTCAGGGGTCTGCACAAGTATGGACACGGCCGAGTGGTCACAGTAAACTGTACAGGAACGGCAAAAAGTACAACACTCCCCCATGACCCGATGGTACGCATGTCCATACGCGTGCAGCACTGGTACAACCACATAGTGAGTGACACAGACAGATGAGACGTCAACGTACATCCCACACTCAACCACTGTCACGCACGTGGCGAAGCCCAACAGAACGAATGGCCACCAGGAACTTTCCGCGGGCAAGTGCCTTCGTCAAGAAATCANNNNCACGCTGCAAGTCAGTGCCAACCCACATGATGGAGATCACGCGTCGCTCCACCAGATCACGAACGAAGTGATGCTCAACCGCAATGTGCTTTGTGCGAGCATGAAAAACACCAGAGTTCTTTGCAATGGCGAGAGCACTCTGGTTGTCGCAACGCAGCACAATGGCGGGTACTAACTGCCCAAGCTCAAGAAACAAGCGCTGCAGCCAAACTGCCTCAGCAGTCCCTGCCCCCAAAGCCACATGCTCTCCCTCCGACGAGCTACGTGCGATGCAGCCCTGCTTCCCGCTTCGCCAAGACAAAGCGGTACCACCGAGCAGAAACACGTAGCCAGTGCGACTGCGCCTGTCAGGGCTCCAAGCCCAGTCGATGTCAGTGTAGCTGTCAAGGACCACCGAACACTGCCGACGAAAGCAGAGTCCGAGATACGGCGTGGAGACCACGTACCGTACCAATCGCACAGCCGCGTGAAGAGCTCTCGCACATGGAGCCTGCGAGCACTGGGCGAGGAGGTTGACGGCGAACGCGATGATGGGACCCGTGGTAGTGGCCAGGTACATCAGAGATCCGATAAGACGGAGGTACAAGGTCACGTCCACTGTCTCCCCCAGCTGTGTAGGGTCATCCACCTTCAGGGTATCCTGCCCATCAGGTGTAAGTGGTGTGGAAGCAGTGGGCACTGCACCAAGGAGATCGCTAAAGCGCTCCCCCACGACTCGTGCGTATCGGGCCTGATGCAGCAACAGTGTCCGATGTCTGCGATCTCGCACAATCTCCATACCAAGAAACACCGATGCAGGACCGAGGTCCTTCATCCTGTAGGCGGTCTGCAGGACAGCCTTGGCCTCCTTGACGGCCTCCAACGATGGAGACGCGATCAGGAGGTCATAAACATAGACCAGGATGGCGGTAAACCGCTTGGGTGTCTGTAGGATGAAGAGTGAGGGGTCTGCCTCGCTCTGTACGTATCCTGCGCGAGTCAAGGTGCCAGTGATCTCCCGATTCCAACAACGTGGAGACTGCTTGGGGCCGTACAAGGACTTGCGCAAGCGCCAGACCTTGTCACCGTCCTCAAAGCCTGGTGGTTGAGCCACGTAGATCTCTTCATCCAAAGAGCCATGGAGGAACGCGTTGTTTACATCCATCTGGTGTAGTTCCCAGTCATGCTGAGCTACTACACCGAACAGAGCTCGAGCTGAGGTCATGCGGCCAACAGGGGCAAAAGTGTTAGTGTAATCAACTCCCTCAATCTGAGAGAACCCCTTGACGACCAAGCGGGCCTTGTAGCGTTCCAGTGAGCCATCCGGCTTCACTTTCTTGCAAAAGATCCACTTGACCTGAATCGCCTTCCTCCCAGGGGGAAGGTGGACCAACTCGTAGACTCCGTGCTCTCAGATAGCGCGAAGCTCATCCTCGCAAGCAGCTCACCAGGCATCAGCATCCTGCGATGAGATAGCCTCCCTCAATGTGCCTGGGTCCGGCGCCATAGAGGGGGAACTCTGCGTGGCAAGTGCACACGCCTCAGTGTCTGGCTTGACGGCCACGAGACCAGCTGCTGCGTCACAGGCGATATGGAACTCGCGAGTGACCAGGTCGTGCCCTATGGGGCACGCTGGGTGTACCTCTGAAAGCTCAGTGCGGACACTCAGGCCTAGGGCCTTTGTGCCTGGATCACCGCTTGCGATGCTATGAGAGGAACGTCTGGGTCCGGAACCCGACGCTCGCTGAGCTCCAGAATCCAGTGGTCGAAGGCGACCACCGGGCTCACGGGAGTAACCGGAGGTCGAGGGGCGCACCTCAGGCTCAGGAACAGGTACGACCACAGGGACAGGTACAACCACAACTGGTGAGAGGTGAAACGAGGCAGTCGGAGATGCCGTGCGAGGAGATGCGTGTGTGGGGGACACTGAGCTGGGGGTGACAGCGGGCAAGGCTGGCCCGGACACTGAGGCAGGAGTGTCAGCCGACGTAGGGAAAGGAGTGGGCTGGACTGGGTCAGACGCCGGAACGGGGGTGCCAGTGGACACGGATGGTGATGCAAGAGGAGGCGTGGGAGCAGCGGTACCTGTGGGGTGTGAAGCAGGCTGGACAGGCGGGATCTCTGGACCAATGGCAATGATAGCCGGATCATCTAGTGCTGGAGATCGAGAGGGGACTCGAGCGGACACATCAGCCTAACGAGAAATGGTCGCTGGCGAAGAGGTCTCCCCCATCCGCCGAGGACCCTCACAGGAAGGGACATGAGCCGCAGAGAGCACTGTGATCGAAGTCAGATCACGGTATGTGAGTGACTCAAAGAACAGCGCGTCACGGGACTCAATGACACGACTGCGAGTGGGGTCCCAGAAGCGCAAGGCCTTCGACCGCGGGGAGATGCCGATGAAGGCACACAAGCGACCCCGAGGGGAGACCTTGGACGCCTGCTGGTCCTCGGTGTACCATACGGAGGCCAGGGATCCCCAGACGCATGCGAGATGAAGATCAGCACGGTGGCCAAACCAGAGCTCGTACGGTGTAACATGATCCGGAAGCGGACCATGCGGGAGGCGGTTCCAGACCCAAGTCATGTAGGCGAAGCCCTCGAATGCGAAGGACTCTAGGAGACCGCACTTAGACTGCATGGCGCGGACCGCATCCTCCATGGTGCGGTTCCAACGCTCAGATACACCGTTCTACTCTGGGGTAGCAGGAGCGGAGACCTGGTGAAAAATGCCGTGCTCAGCAAAGAAGGAGTCCATCTCATCGAGGAACTCGCCGCCGCAGTCCAAGCAAAAGGTATGTAGCGTGTGGCGAGACTGACGCTCAGCCATCACGAGCCAGAGCCGAACCGCAAGGGCGGCGTCGCTCTTCTGATTCAGACTGTAGACCCACCGCATCCGGGTGAAGTCATCAGTCAGCGTCAGAACATACCGGCCCCTCTCGGACAGCGACTCGACCGGGAGAGGACCGAGCAGGTCCGAATGGACCAACTCGAGGGGCCTCAACGCTCGGGAACGCGAATCAGGGTAAGTGCACCGGTGCATCTTTCCCTTAGCGCAAAAAAGACAGTCGGTCTTGGGTGGCTTCTCGAAAGAAGCCACGTCAAGACCAAGAGCGGGCTGTGTCCGGATGAGCTTTGACACAGTGTCGGAGCCCACGTGACACAGACGTCGGTGAAGCAACCGCTGGTGTTCCGGGGATAGAACACTAGTGACAAAAACGCGACCAGAGGAGGAGGGAGAGCAAGGGGAGGAGGGCCGAGCAATGCGGTACAAATCATCCACGACTGAAGCACGCAGGACAATGCTATGGGTGTCAAGAGCAGTCACTGTCGCTGAATTAGTGGTATGCTCAACAGAAAGACCCATCAGAGTGCAGGCACGCACAGACAGCAGACTGAGCTCAAGATCAGGCACAAACAGCACGTCAAAGAGATACAGGGGGCCAGACTGACCATCAAAGCATACAACCCCAACACCGTGAACCGGTAAGGACTGACCAGAACCTGTACGAACAGAACGGACAGTCGTGACAGGACCAAGTACCACAAAGTCACTATGACAACACGTCATGTGGTGGGTGGCACCGGAATCGATGCTCCAAGTGCCACCGGAGTCACGACTGGTGGACGTCACTATACAACGAGCAATGGAACACTCGGCATCAGAGGGACGCTGAGCCGTCAGTGGGAAGGAACGACGTACATCACGAAGGTGAGACTCATGAATCCAGTCAATGCAGTCAAGCCCATCATCATCACATGCGGACTGTGCTCCCCCACATGTGTCATCACGAGTCACGAGGACGGACAAACAAGCAGTCTGTGACTCACTCGACGATGACAACACACTCGCACCTCCTTGAAAGCAAAGCGCCAGAAGATGACAAGCTCGGCGATGGTACGGTCACGTGGGTCTGGATCACTGCTGCTCGCCGGTGAGGATGCAGGAACAGCTGCAGTCGTGGTCGTCGCGCGTCCAGAGGAGTGTGCGGTCGACGGGCCGGACGCGGTGCGAGCAGCATGGGCAACCTGAAGTCCGCGAGTGATGCGCTCCCAGTCGAGCGGCTGCTGGCACTCGGTGTAGCGATGGGCACCTCCACAATTGTAGCAGTGTACGGAATGGCCACTGCTACCACTGGATGACGACTGCTGCTGACCCGATCCGCGCTTCCTATTCTTCTTCTTCCCCTGGGCAGCTGCTGCAACACCCTACGTCTGCGTGGGTGTAGACGGGGTCGAAGAGGAGGAGGAAGATGAGGTCGTGATGGAGGTAGATGAGGGTGACTGCAGGAGGGAAGATGGTGGTGAGGCGAGGACTGCTGCAGCGAGGGAAGTCTCCTGATGTGCTACTGCTGCCTCGTGGGCCGACGTCACCTGGAGGAAAAGATGATGGGCCCAAGGGAGCAGCTGCAGGGTGGCTGAGAAAGGCTCGAGAGCAGCGTCACTGTACCGTGTGAATATGTCGGTGTACTCCAGGCGAACTCCGAGCATGATCGACCGAAGCGCCCACAGCTGTGTGCCCCCTGAGGTCCCCAGACGCGTGTAGATATGCATGGCGCGTCGCCAGTAATCCGCTGCAGGCTCCGCTGGTCCCTGACGGAGCGAGTGGAAAGCACGAATGTGTGACGCACGCGTGGCGTGCGTCTCTGCGGCCAGTAGGGACAACGCCAGATCCCAGCCTTCACGAGGATCAGCTCCGGTGCCTGTGCCAGCCACGCCGAGGAAGGGGCGGAAGTCAACGACAGTCTCACGTGGCATGGCGTAGAGAAGTCCTCGCATGGCCCGGGCTGCTGTCAGCACCTGTGCTAGATCTGTAGACTGGTATGGGCTGTGGTAGTAAGGCCACACTCCCTCAGAAGTGGCCCACACCTGAAACAGGATCTCCCAGCAGTCAAATCCATCCTCGCTGATGTACCGTGGAGGTGGTGCCTCAAAGTCCTTTGGCTGCCGCTCCGTGGGGAGAGCAGCTGCAGGCTGAGGAGGGCGAGAGACGGGAAAAACTCCTGGAAGGGGGTGATCACCGGGGAAGTCAGGTGACGGTCGTATTGGTGACACGGGTGGAGGTCGGATACCCGTCTTCAGCTGACGGAGGCGCTCCTGTAGAAGACGAATCTCCCGCTCCTGGGAGTCATCCTCGAAGCCTGGCATGAATGGCTCGTCATCAAGGAGGTCCGCAGGTGGTGGGGAAACCACACCAGGAGATGACGTAGGCGGGGCACCTGTCACGGGCACCTGAGCCGAGTGCTAGGTGGAGGCCGCAACGCCGGCAGCACCCTGAGAAATCCGCGGAGGAGCCGTGGACTAAGCGCGCAGGAGCTCAGTCAGCGTGCGGATCGCGTCAGTCTGCTCTCGCTGCAGACGACGCATCTCCTCCTGCTGGCTCCGCAGGTCTTCAATGGCCTGCGAGCGAGGGCTCAATACCCCTGAAGAAGAGGAGGAGGGATCACCTGGTCCCTTGTCCTTGTCGTCGGGCGAACTCATGTCGCCGCTCACTATGGGACGACAGGTCAAGTTTGCCGGATTTCAAAACCGTCTGCATTTCTCGGGAAGTTGAAATACTGGCAACATTTGACTTTTCGGGTGAAAATTTGGCTAAGTGTAATGCTGACGTCAGCAAGTGGTTGCTGATGTCAGCACGACCTGATGACATCAGCAGTCAACAATGCTGACGTCAGCTCGTACCCTTCCCTTTTTTTTCTTGTCACGGTTCTGCTGCTGCGCGGTGGCGCGCGGCAGCTCCGCGGAAGCTGCGCAGCAGCTTCTGTCCAGCTGCTGCTGCAGCTGTGCTGTCAGCTGCAGCAGCAGCTACGTAGCTGCGTGTGCAGCGGTGGCAGCAGTGGCTACACTGCTGCTACTGCTGCTGCTGCGCGCGGTGGCTGCTGCTGCACGCGGCGCTGCTGCTGTGCGCTGCAGCTGCTGCTGGCTGCCGCCGCCGCGCGCTGCTCCTGGCTGCCGCCGCCGCGCGCTGCTGCTGGCTGCCGCCGCGGCGCGCTGCTGCTGCTGCCACTGTTGCGCTGCTGCTGCAGCCGCGACTGCCGCTGCTGCTGCTGTGCCGCTGCTGCTGCTGCACTGCTGCTGCCGACGCCGCTGCTGCGCTGCTGCTGCCGCCGCTGCTGCCACGCTGTTGTGGCGGCTGATGCTGCTGCGCTGCTGCTGCGCTGCTGCCGCCGCCGCCTCTGCTGCTGCTGCTCTGCTGCTGCGGCTGTGGGGGGAGTGGCGGCTGCACGCACCGCAGCCGCCACACACCTCTGCGTGGCGGTACGCGCCGCCGCTGCTGCCTCAGCAGCTGCGATCTCACGTGGTGGGTGGAGTACGTGGACGGCGACCGGCCGTCTCCAATAGGTCCCAGAAGGTCTGCTGCAGCGGTGACTCTCACTGCTGCTGCTCTGCTGCTGCGGCTGTGGGGGGAGTGGCGGCTGCACGCACCGCAGCCGCCACACACCTCTGCGTGGCGGTACGCGCCGCCGCTGCTGCCTCAGCAGCTGCGATCTCACGTGGTGGGTGGAGTACGTGGACGGCGACCGGCCGTCTCCAATAGGTCCCAGAAGGTCTGCTGCAGCGGTGACTCTCACTGCTGCTGCTCTGCTGCGTCTCTGCTGCGCAGCTCAGTGAGAACTGTCTCACTACTCTGATACCATGAGAAAGTGCGTAGAAGCTTCCTAGCAACACGGCTGCTGACCGGGCGTCAGTGCCTGGTCAGACGGTGACGACAGTCACAGGTCGTACACACAACGGCAAGGGTTTGGCTAGGAGACACAAGTCAAAGTGTCAGAATGCTTCAATATAGCATATGCAGAGAGAAATGACAACTGACAGGTCCAGGGCATAAATACCTGCCGCGGCGCACGGCGGGTGTCGCACGCGGCAGTCCAAGAGCTGTCCTAAAACCGGCCCAAAACCACTGTTTTGGCCGTAACTCTGCGCACACATGTCAGAATCCTACGCCGTCTGAACCTAGACGTGCAAAATCAAAAGACGGACGCAGCGACTGGTCACATGCATGCATCCATCGACTGAGAGCGAGTATACAATGCAAAAACATGCAAATGGGCCTCATGCCCAATCCGCCGAAAGGTGCCTGCAAGACGTAGAAGGCACAGCAAGGAGTCCCGGTGACGTCTGGGGCTCTGGAACAGTGGTCGGTCAGCTCCAGGCGGGTAGTCCGCCGCCTGTCGTCGCGCCGGCGTCACCAGGGCCGCCTGCCTCAGGGGTCTGCACGAGTATGGACACGGCCGAGTGGTCACAGTAAACTGTACAGGAACGGCACAAAGCACAACAGGCGTCTCCAGCCTCCTACGCCCTCTTGCTTCCACCCCTTTTCTCTCGTGGCTCGTTATCATCGGTGCGAGCAGCCAGCCGTCCATTCAAAACTGGCATTCTTGCGCACCTCCGGCTGGCTTCTTCAACCAGCCCCTCCGTTCACTTGCGCTTTGATACATAGCTTGCTGCCTGCTCGTGACACAAAGCAGAAGCAGCTGCCGGCCCTGGGATACGCCCCAGACGCAGCTGCCAGCCCGTGACACGCAGCAAAAGCAATCGCCGGCTTGTGACACGCAGTAGAAGCAGCTGCCGGCCCTGTGACACGCCGTAGAAGCAGGGTCCAGCCTGTGACACGCAGCAGAAGCAACTGCCGACCTGTGACAGGCAGCAGAAGCAACTGCCGGCCCCGTGACATGCGGCAGAAGCAACTGCTGGCTCGTGACACGCAGCAAAAGCAACTGCCGGCCCTGTGACACGCCGTAGAAGCAGCTGCCAGCCCGTGACACGCAGCAGTAGCAGCTGCCAGCCTGTGACAGGCAGCAGAAGCACTCTCCTGCTTTCACTCTTCCTTTCTCCGCTGTCATCCTGTCACTTGTTGTCACTCGCTGTTACTCAGCCGCACTATTGCTGTCTGCCAAGCCCTCTAGCTGTGCCCCGGACCTGCATTCCCACAGTCCAGCAGCAGCAAATCGCACCAAAGCTTCAGTGGCAGTCTCCACCACATCTCTCCTCAGTGGTGGTGGCCACTGCCACATCCGCTACCGCATCCCGTCCTCCAGTGCAACTGCTGTCCCAGCAGCGGATCACCACCCTCGGGAGAACGGCGTCGCATCTGCGGCGCCACTCGCCATGCTAGCGTCCCGAGAGGTTCCTTCTTCGCTGTCGCTAGGGTCGTACTACACGGGACGGCCTGCGCACCGCCGCTCTCGCTCACGCCGCGGCGGCAGCAGTGACAGCAGCGGATCACCACCACCTCAAACCTCGGTAAGCGTCTCCCCTCCCGCTTCTCCTGAGAATACCCAACCGTGTGGCGCCGTCGCTGAGGGCGTCACTTTCACTCAATTGTTGGTGGCGTTCGTCGAGGACTCTGCTGCACTTGCAGAAACATTCTCTCGCGTCGCCTCCACCATCATTAACGCCACAACTGCAACCGCAGCTACTTTTGCAGCAGCAACCAGGGCAGCGCGTGCCCCTACAGCCACGTCTACTGGTAGGGCGGCCGAAACTTATACTGAGGCAGGCGTGGTGAATGGTCCCATTGCTGCAGCAGCTGGTGACATAGGAACACAACTGGCAGTGGCCGCATCAGCTGCAGCATCAGCCACAGCATGTGCAGCATCAGCCACAGCAACGGCAACATCCTCGATTCGGACGACCACTGCTGCCGCTGTGACATATGCATTAGCATCTTCATCGGTTGCCGTTAGCGTCGTCACCGCTCTCATCTCCACCGCAGCTATCTCCGTCACATTCAGCGCAGCATTCATCACTGGCGCTCTTGCTCTCCTCGTCCCATTTACTGCTGCTGTCTCTGTCCTAGCTGCCGCCTTTGCTGCTGCTGTTTCTCCACTCCTTTCCTTCCTTTGCAGACCCCCTCCTCCCACAGCCTTGTGAGCTGCCCACCTGCTTGGCGCTTGCCGTTGGCTTTCTTCTCTTCCCTCCCTGCGGTTCCTTGTCCTGTCTGACTTAGGGTGGGCTGGCCTGCAACATTTTTTCCACGTGCCAAGGCACCCTCTGATTTCCCACGCCCACTGGGGCAGGAGAAACTCTGCCGAAATCTGTCCGGCAGAACCCCCTTGTCGTCACCATGCCTGGTGATGACGAGTCAGTCATAGCTGACCTGCAACGCCAGCTGCACCTCGCCCGCGAGGCTCAGCGAGAGGCTGAAGATCGCCTCAGTGTCGTGAACGACAATCGCGCTGCATTTGCTGATGAAGTCGCTGCTCTCGTCCTTAAACGTCTCCCTGCTGCCTCTGTCTCTGGCACTCTTGTTGACACGAGTGCTGGTGCCTCCTCCACGCCGTCTGCTGCTAGCACTGATTCTGCCAACTCCTCTGCTGTTGCACCAGCTGCCACCACTATCGACGCGGCCTGCCAGCATGACTTCTTCTCACAACCCCCTGTCCTCGCTACTGGGCTTGCTTTCTCTACCTGGGAAACTCGCTTCAGTGCCTGGGCTCAAGGGGAACGCCTGTGGCAGTATTACTTCCCTGTAGTTCCGCCTTTCACGCCTGTCGCTGATGAGTCTGCTCGCGCTTTTCGCGCTCCCATCGCCGCCGCACCTGAGACGCTTGTTGATGATGTTGGCACATACAACGCAGATCCCGCCGCCCACCGCCCTGCTAACCCCATCGGCGCATACACCATGCTTTGCCGCCGCTCCAATACCACTGGCCAGGCCGCTCAAAGCACAATCACCGTGCAGTTCAACACGCTCATAATGCGTGCGGACGAATCGGCCGATGCGTATTGGGCAGGCGGGCTCAAGTTGTTGCGTGAGCTTGACACTGCAGCGCCCGGCCAGCTCTCGGCGGTGCTCACCATGGTGAATGGGTTGATCCCGGAACTTTCTGACCTTGTTCGTGACGTCAAAGCCGATGAACTACAGCGCCTCGCGTCCCATCCTGTGCCGCCTCGATCCCCTCCTGGTGTTGGAGCACTGTGGGACTTTGCCGCAGAGCGTCTTGCTGCTTGGTGGACCAGCCTACAAAACAAGCGTCTTCACCATTCTGCAGTCGCTAGGGTCGCTGCTGTCACCTCTATTGCCTCTTCCTCCGGCTCCACGTCTACCTCTACCACATCATCCACTTCCTCCTCTGTCTGTGAACCGGGCGCGGTGTGCTAGCCTCAACCGGATGGTGGAGGCACCAACCGGAGGCAACGGCGACCAAGGGGAGGCCGGTGCACACCAACCCGGCATTGCGGAAGCGTAGGATAATCTTGGGGGAGCACGGGAACACGTGTGGCACAGTGGGAGTAAACTGTACTTGTTATTCAAGTGTCAACATACAAGATTACATGTACATGATGACACATCCTAGGCGACCCGAGGTCGCCGAGCCGTGTGCGGCCCCGTACAGGCCTGGGATGAGCATTATTGCCTTAGCATCACGTAGCTCATCTTCCCAGCTTTCCAACGCACCAAGAATTGCATCATTCCGTGGACGAACGGCCGAGATATGGCCGTTTCCGTGAACCACGGTAATCTGCCGCTGGCAGCACCACTAGCGGCGGTGACGGCCGCCCGAAGCGCCCTTTCTGGTAATAACACACCNGACTAACCGGGCCCCAAGGGGCGCTTCGGCCTTGTTGGGTCTTCCGAGGGTCGAGCCTTGGTCCTTGGGGATGAATTCCCGTCATCTGTTTTCCCCTCGGCCGGTCCAACCTTCGGCCGGGCGTAACTTCCTCAATTCTTGATGGATCGACCCCGTTCTTGGGTCGATCTTGCATGGTTTTTCCTGTAGATTCCAAATCCACAGTCATCTTGTACATTCAAGGAAGCCACAAGCCGTAATCAGTGCCGTTGGCACTGCCCGGCTTACACTACCCCCCCCCTTTAGGAGCGAGCGTCCCGGTTCGCTCTTGATACTCCCGGAGGATAGCATTGATCCCGCCAACGTTGAAGTTGCGGGCAGGCTCCCATGAGTTGTGGGCCGCATCATAGCCCTTCCATTTGACCAGGTACTCCCATCCACGACCACGACGACGGTGGTCGAGGATGGCCTCCACCTCAAACTCTTGCTCGCCCTCGATCACCACCGGAGGGGGAGGTTCAGAACTGCGGCCAAGGAAATGCTCCGCCGGATCATGGTAGAGCTTGAGCTTGGAGATGTGGAACACATCGTGGACAGGCATGGAAGGGGGAAGAGCCAACCGTACCACCACGGGTGTCCTCATTTCGAGCACCTCGAACGGATCAAGCCACCGGGGTTTTAACTTGTCGGACCGGACCCCGCGAAGCTTGACGTGCGCGTTGTTGAGAAGCACGCAGTCACCCACCTTGAGCGTTGCGTCCACGCGTCGGCGGTCCACTGCACTTTCTGCTGCTCTTGCGCCTTCTTTAGTGCATGTCGCGTCGCCGTCCAAATCTGCTTGAAGTCGCGTACTGTAGACTCCACCGCGGGAAGGTTACTTGCGACGTGCAAACTGAGGGGCGTGGCGGGCACCGTCCCGTTCACCACCTCAAATGGCGCCTTGCCGGTGGAGGCGGACGTGGCAGAGTTGTACGCTAGTTCAGTGACCGGAAATCGCTGGTCCCACGCCGTCTCGTCCGGATCACCCACTGTACGGAGGAGCTGCTCTAGCGTTTGGTTCGTTCGCTCCGTTTGCCCGTCAGTTTGGGGATGAACACTGGTCGACAGCTGCACCTTGCTGCCATACCGCTCCATGAGTTCTCGCCAGAACCTGCTTGTGAAACGCGGGTCACGGTCGCTCACGATGGACCGCGGCACGCCATGAAGACGCACCACATGCTCGAGGAACAGCCGAGCCGTGCCTTCCGTGCTCACCGTATCACGCGTCGCAATGAAGTGCGACATCTTGCTGAAGCGATCCACCACCACCAACACCGCATTGTGGCCTGCCGCTGTCGTGGGCAAACCCGTGATGAAATCCATGGAGATGTCCTGCCACGGCTGCTTGGGAATGGGCAAGGGTTGGAGGAGACCCGGNCACACGTCACAACTCCGGCAGAATTCAGCCACCTCCGACGACATGGTGGGCCACCAAAAGAAGCAAGCCACCGTCTTCAATGTCTTGTCGACGGAGAAGTGACCACTCGGGCCACTGTCATGGCACTCCTCCAAAATCAGCTGCCGGAGTGCGGGCACCGCGGGAACCACCACCTGTTGCGTGCCGCGCCGTCGCCAATACGGTGCCTCGAAGAAAAATCTCCAAGCGTCGTACTCCCCATGCGCCTCGTATCCCTCCGTGAAGAGCTTCACAAGGAAGGCATCCTCGTGGATGGTGAGAGACGCGACCCGCATCATCAGGTCCGGTCGCCGTGAGAGTGCGTCGGCTGGGTTCATGCGACCCGGCCGGTACACGATCTCGTAGTCGAAGTGCGACTCGAGGTACTCCATCCAACGCGTTTGCCGCCGGCTCAGGTTCGGCTGCGTCTTGAAGTACTTCAACGCGTGGTGGTCGGTGTAGACCGTGCACTTCCGCGCCTCGAGGTAGCACTGCTAGTTCTTGAAGGCTGCAATCACGGCGAGCATCTCCTTGTCATGGGTGGCGTAGTTCAGCTCTGCCCCGCGTAACTTGCGCGAGTAGTAGGCGACCGGCTGCGACCCGTTGCCAAAGTCTTGCAAAAGGATTCCACCAATGGCCAGGTCCGATGCATCCATCGCCATTTCAAACTTACGGCCGCTGTCGGCCAAGTGCAAGGCCGGCGCAGAGGTCAGAGCCCGTTTGAGATTCTCAAAGGCTTCTTGTTCGCTAACTCCCCAACTCCACTCGCGATCCTTGCGAGTGAGATTGGAGAGTGGCACTGACACTCCCGCATAGCCAAGGATAAACCTGTGGTAGTAGTTGTAAAAACCAAGAAACACTTGCACATCGTGCACACTACGCAACTTCGGCCACTCTTGCACGGCCGACACCTTGCGCGGGTCCATGGCAATCTGTCCATTGCCAATTCTGAGTCCAAGGAATTCAACTTTCCCCACCGCGAACTCACACTTAGAGAGTTTTGCAAAAAACTTCTCCTTCCTCAAAATCTCAAGGACCTTCTTCACATGCTCCTCATGCTCCGCCGTCGTCCTGCTATACACCAAGATGTCGTCGAGGTACACCACCACGAAGTCATCCAAGTACGGCCTGAAGATGTTGTTCATTGCCGCCATGAAGGTGGCCGGCGCATTGGTCAACCCGAAAGGCATCACGAGGAACTCGTAGTGACCATAGCGGGTACGGAAGGCCGTCTTTTCCACATCATCTGCTGCGATGCGGATCTGGTGGTAGCCGGAACGGAGGTCGATCTTTGTGAAGAAGCGAGCCGCATGGAGCTGATCAAAAAGCTCCTCAGCTCGTGGAAGCGGGTACCGGTTCTTGATGGTCAACTCGTTCAACGCCCGGTAGTCCACACACATGCGTATCTCCCCCGTCTTTTTCTGCACAAACAAGACAGGTGCAGCGTAAGGAGACGAGGATGGGCGGATGAAACCCTGCTCCGTCATCTCGGTCACCTGCTTCTTGAGCTCCTGCAGCTGCGCGTCGCTCATGCGGTACGTTGCACGAACAGGCGGGCGCGCTCCAGGTTTGAGGTCGATGCGATGGTCCACGTCCCGCTTTGGTGGTAGACCCGCCGGGAGGGTGTCGGGGAACACGTCCTCGAACTCCGTACACACCTTCCGAAGCCCCTCGGGCACCGCGGCAAACTTGCCTTGGACCCCCGGCTGCTTACGAGTCGCCCCATGCGCCACAGCAGGCGCCACGTCCTCTGGTTCGTCGAAATCGTCCTCCACGTCTCGCACGAATGCCAGAAAAATCTGCTCCCTTTTTCGAATCGCGCGCTTGAGCTGCACCAAATTCAGCATCATAGGCGCCGATTCCTCCTTGCAAGGCATCGACTGCTGCGGCACTTCCTCCTCGCAAGTCTCCTCCTCCGCGGCCTCTTTCTCGGACCACGTAGGCAGGGGATACTCCTTGTCTCCGAGTTTGACTGAGACGGTGCGCGCCTCCCAATTGACGACGGGGTTGTACTTGTGGAGGAAGTCACGACCGATGATCACATCGTAATCCTTCATCGGGCACACCCGGTATACGGTCGTTATGCGAAGCTTCCCCACGCGAATGGAGAGAGGACGGGCCAGGTACCCCACTTCAATCGTGCCGTCCACTTGGTTAGCGGTCCGCTTCTTGCTCGTGAGCGCAAGGCCCCACTTCCGAGCACACTCCATGCTCACAAAACTGTGGCTCGTGCCACAATCCAGCAGGCCCCCCACCTTCCCCTTGACGCCTTTCACTCGCGCCTCCAAGAGAAGTGCGGGCTGCTCCTCCTCATACCCCGTGTCCCATGCCTTGACCTCGGAAACCCCCTTAATTGCCGCAAGGCGTTCGGGTGGGCAGTCAACTGGCGGTTTGGGCTGAGAGGAGCCAGGAGTAACACCATCTACTCCCGGCTCTCCTCGTTTCCCGACTCCTTTGTTGCTTTCTCTGCTTCCTTCGTGGCTTGCTTCCCCTTCCCTTGACGCTTACCCTTGCCGTCGCCCTTCTTTGGACTCCGACAGTCACGCGCAATGTGGCCAGGCTTGCCACAGTTATAGCACTTGCGCTGTTGTAATGCTCCGATCTCCATGGGCGTGACGTCGCTCTCGGCCCGCTTGCCATAACCACCACCAAAAGAGTTGTGGTTGTTGGCATGAGCCTGTTGCACGCGCAAATCGTACCGTTCGGTTGCTGCGATCATTGCCGACAGGTCGTCGTTGAGGTCGTGCATCACCGTCACAGCGCGGGCGTCGTTCTTGAGGCCATTGCTGTAGTGGAAGCACAATTCGTGGGAGTCGAAGCCACAGTTGGCGACGATCTCACAAAACCTGCGGGTGTATTCGGCGACGCCGCCAGTTTGGCGAAGCCAACGCAGCTTGGCACGCTCGTTGTTCCTCACGTCACCCACGGTGAAGCGCTTGATGAACGCCTTCGTGAACTCCTTCCACGAGGTCGGCCATTTCAGGGTAGGGTCGCCACTGCTGCACGTTGGAGCCGATGGAGTTGAGATTCCGGTCGCGGCCGCAATGCCGGCGACCATTGCTGCTCCACTGCCGTGTGGATTGGACCGCATCACATCGGCCCACCAATCCAACGATGCCCCTCTCAACAGGGTCACGGCATAGTCGCGGCGCGCCTCGTACCTTGAGGCATCCACGCCGATGGCGGTGAAGTACAATTCNTGCGGAGCTGGCCCATCCTTCTTCGATGGGTCAAACGACTCCGGCTTGGGCGGGCTCGGGACGCCCACCGCAGGTACGTTTGCGGTGGCAACTGCCACTGGTGTTGGCACTGGACGCTTCGCGAGCTCTTCATTGAGGTACGCATTTTGCTTCTCCAACAAGTCCATCTTGGCCTGCATGTCAGCGAGCAACTTCTGCAGCGCTACGGCTGCTGTCACTTCGCCTTGCGCGTCAAACGCCACAGCCAATGAGGACGAGCCGGATGAAGTCTTCTTTGCGTCCGGTGCAACTTCTTCCTCAACGGGTCCTCCGGTTACCGCCTTGTCACCGGAGTGCGTGGTTGGCCTTGGGCACGGATCCGCCAAGGAGGCAAGATGCGTGCTGGTCTACGCTGACTAGGAGAGGTTGCCACGTAGATGATTGTGTCCCTGAGCCAAGGGTGGCTCTGATACCAAGTGTGAACCGGGCGCGGTGTGCTAGCCTCAACTGGATGGTGGAGGTACCAACCGGAGGCAATTGCGACCAAGGGGAGGCCGGTGCACACCAACCCGGCGTTGCGGAAGCGTAGGATCATCTTGGGGGAGCACGGGAACACGTGTGGCACAGTGGGAGTAAACTGTACTTGTTATTCAAGTGTCAACATACAAGACTATATGTACATGATGACACATCCTAGGCGACCCGAGGTCGCCGAGCCGTGNTAATCTGCCGCTGGCAGCACCACTAGCGGCGGTGACGGCCGCCCGAAGCGCCCTTTCTGGTAATAACACACCGGGGCGCCATTCCAAAGCGCCCTTGGCCCTCAATGATCCTTGACTCATTGACTAACCGGGCCCCAAGGGGCGCTTCGGCCTTGTTGGGTCTTCCGAGGGTCGAGCCTTGGTCCTTGGGGATGAATTCCCGTCATTTGTTTTCCCCTCGGCCGGTCCAACCTTCGGCCGGGCGTAACTTCCTCAATTCTTGATGGATCGACCCCGTTCTTGGGTCGATCTTGCATGGTTTTTCCTGTAGATTCCAAATCCACAGTCATCTTGTACATTCAAGGAAGCCACAAGCCGTAATCAGTGCCGTTGGCACTGCCCGGCTTACACTGTCGCTACAGCTCTTGCCTCTCAGGGCCGCGGCCGTGGTCGCGACAAGGGCAAGGGTAAGGGGAAGCCCTCTGACTCCCCCTCTCGGGTTCCTGGTGAGGTGGTGTATTGTAACTGTGGCTCTTTTGAGCACTCTGCTCGGAAGTGCCCTGCGCCGCCTAATGATCTTCGCCTTTCCCGCGCAATGGGGGCCCATTGGGTTTGCTCAAGCAGCTCCTCATCTACCTCGAGCACCAGCTCCAGGTCCAGCTCCAGCTCCACCTCCTCACAGCAGTCCACAGGTCTCTCCTCTGCACAGGCCTACTCCTCCGCCGGTGTCCTCTCTCCAACCCCACCGACCATGTTTCCCTGGGGTTGGCCACCGCCGTATGAGATGCCCACCTACTCAGGACCACCGTCTCGAGCCTGCTTCACTCCCCCATGGCTTCCTCCATCCTTGGGCTCCCGTGCTCCGTCAACGACACCCTCCGTCGCCGGCGAGTGCCAGCTGGAGCAGTCCCTTCTTCAACGTCTTCACCTGCGTGATGAGGGAGGTGAGAGTGTCGCTACGATGGCCAGAGGTTCCTCATGTCATACTGACTCTGTCCTTCGTGGGGATCCCCCTGGTCATGTTCTTAGATGCCCGTCTGCGTCTATTCCGTGGGTCGAGTACTGGCAGTCGTTTGTGCTCCCTCGTCGCCTCGCCGCGTGCGCCTCGTCATCCCCTCCTATTGGCACTGTTGCTACATGTGGTGTCCTTCCCGGGGTTCGGGTCTCCGGTGGCTTCTGGGTCCTTGACTCCGGGGCCACCCATCACATGACGTTGGTCCGTGCCTCCTTTGTCTCGTTGGGTCCTGCTGGTCCTGTTCGTTTTGTCTGCACCGGGTGTGGGCAGTTGCTTCCTGTTCAAGGGGTTGGCGTCGTCCGCTTCGTGGACCCCAGTGGCGTGCTGTTCTTGCCTGACGTCCTCTATGTGCCTTCTTTGGAACTCAACCTGCTGTTGGTGACCTCTCTAGACGATCAGGGCATGGATTTCTCTGCTAGACAGGGTGCCGGCACTGTCCGTCTTCGCTCCTCTGGTCGTGTCGTCCTTCAGGGTGTCAAATGTGACCAGCTCTATCATGTTCCTCTTCTTGCACCCTCCACCCCCTCTGTTGGCGCCTCTCTCGTCCACGTTGCTCCCTCTCTTTCTCCTGCCCATGTTCATCTCTTGCATCGTCGTCTCGGGCACGTTCACACTGATGCCATCACCAGCATGCTCCGCCTCCAACCTGCGCTTGGTCTTACCCCGTCTACTTTTCCGGCGCCCTGCCCCTCGGACTGTCTTGATTGGGCCCAGGGCAAGATGCACCGCTCTCCTTTTGCCCTGTCTGATTCCCGCTCCTCCCATCCCCATGACCTTGTTCATGCTGACGTCATGGGTCCCCTTCCACATGAGTTTTTGGGGGGAGCCGGGAGGTATGTTTTGTGCCTCACCGATGACTTCTCTTGATTTCGCTGGATTTTCGCTCTTCGCCAGAAAAGTGATGTTTGCGCAGTCCGCGAGTCTTGGCTCTTTCAAGCAAAACGGTCGTGTTAGCGCTCCCTGCGTGTCTTCCGCAGTGATCGTGGCGGTGAATTCCTTGGACCCACCGCCCGCCTCCTTGAGTCTAAAGGGGTGTGTCTGGAGACCTCCGCTCCTTACACACCCCAGCAAAACGGTGTCTCTGAACGTTGGAACCGGACGCTTACCGATCGCGTCCGGACTCTCCTGTCTGAGTCTGGTCTGTCCCCTTTGTTCGCCTTTGAGGCGATGTGCTACATGACCTGGGTCTGGAACCGTGTCCCCACGGTCCCCTCCCACGCACAGTCACCCCTTTTGAACGTTGGTCTGGNGAGTCTTGGCTCTTTCAAGCAAAACGGTCGTGTTAGCGCTCCCTGCGTGTCTTCCGCAGTGATCGTGGCGGTGAATTCCTTGGACCCACCGCCCGCCTCCTTGAGTCTAAAGGGGTGTGTCTGGAGACCTCCGCTCCTTACACACCCCAGCAAAACGGTGTCTCTGAACGTTGGAACCGGACGCTTACCGATCGCGTCCGGACTCTCCTGTCTGAGTCTGGTCTGTCCCCTTTGTTCGCCTTTGAGGCGATGTGCTACATGACCTGGGTCTGGAACCGTGTCCCCACGGTCCCCTCCCACGCACAGTCACCCCTTTTGAACGTTGGTCTGGCACCTGCGCCGATCTTCGCCTCGCTCGCGTTTGGAGTTGTGTTGCGTCTGGCTGGCTCCCCGAGGACCTTCGCGATGGAAAGCTCTCCCCACGTGGTCGCCTCTGCCCCTTCTTGGGTGTCTCCTCCCAGTCTAAAGCCTGGCGCTTCTGGGATCTAGAGAGCCAGCGTGTTGTGGAGTCTCGTGATGCCCTGTTCTTTGAGTCCCTCTTCCTCCGTGACCTCAATCGTTTCTGTAACTTCGGACTCCCTTCTGCCGCTCTCTCGGTTGCGGGGGGAGGTTGGCCCTGCTGTCCCTACTGTTCGCGCGGGTCCTGCTGCTGTCTCCACTCAGCATCCTTTACCCTCGGTGCGGCCTTCCAAGTCTGACATAGACTCTACACGTCTCTCTACGGGCTTGCCGCCCACCGCTCCGGCTTCCCCTGCCTTGTCCTCCCCATCTGCGCCCGACTTTGTGTCGCCTGCGTAATCCTCCGCGACCCCCTCTAGTCCGCCCCCAGTGTCCAGTCCTCCGGCTCCCGCCATGTCAGCCCTTGCTGCTCCCTCCGGTCCAGCCCCTGTCTCTCCCTTTGTTCGTGGTGGTCGTCTACGTGCTCTCCCCACACGCTCTCAGAGCATCTCTGCACCTCACTCTCGAGGGTTGCAGCTACAGCCTACGTAGTCGCCAGCTTTGCCGACCGGCATGGATGCATTGGGCTTAGCCACCGGGGTTGTCCACCCCGGCTCTGCCCTTGGCTATGCATTGCTCCTAACGGAGCATGAGCAAGCCCTAGACGCTGCCATTCTTGGCAGCGTCGCAGAGTGTCACGCCACTGTTGTTGCTGCGTCACCCTCGTCGCCCGATCCCACCACGGTCCGCCAGGCACGCGCAGCACCTGACTCACAACAGTGGGAGGCTGCCATGCGTGATGAGCTTCGAGCTCTAGATGACCACGCCGTGTATGAGCTCGTTGATCTGCCGCCAGGTCGCAAGGCCATTGATGCGCGATGGGTCTTTCGACGCAAGTACAAGCCCAACGGCGAGCTTGACAAGTACAAGGCACGTCTTATGGCCAAGGGTTTCTCCCAGGTCGCCGGCGTTGACTTTGACGAGACGTTTGCCCCCGTAGGCCGCTACACCACTTCTTGAGCTCTGCTCAGCCTCGTTGCGCATCATGACTGGGAGCTCGAGCAGATGGACGTCAACAATGCCTTCCTAGACGGACGTCTGGAGGAAGAGATCTATATGATTCAGCATCCAGGGTTTGCGGATGGCACAGACACGGTTTGGAGACTGTGCAAGGCCCTCTACGGCCTCAAACAGTCTCCCAGGTGCTGGAATCAGGAGATCACCTCAACATTGGAGAAAGGGGGGTACCGGCGAAGCACCATTGATCCTTCCCTTTTCGTCACTCAAGTGTCAGCACCCTTCGCGGCCATCCTCGTGTATGTCGATGACCTACTGATCGCGTCACTCAGTCGTGACGCAGTCACCTCCGTCAAGTCCTTGCTGCAGTCCACGTACACAATGAAAGACCTGGGTCCAGCCCGAGTCTTTCTAGGCATGGAACTCGAGCGTGACCGTGCTCGCCGTGTTCTCCATGTTCACCAGGCCGCGTATGTCAAGAGCCTGGGGGAGCGCTTTGCCTCCCATCTTGAGCCTGTTCCTACCGCCTCTACACCGATGACGCCCGCTGGACAACGGCTGCTGAAGACACTGGACGTGTCAAAGCTGGGGGAGACCGTGGAGGTGACTGGATATCTTAGAGTGATAGGGTCTCTGATGCACCTGGCTACCACTATGCGGGCAGATGTTGCCTTCGCAGTGAACTTCCTTCGACACATGGAGGCAGCACTGCACGTCGTCAGGTATGCGCTCTCCACTGCTCGTGTCGGTCTTTGCTATCGGGCACACCCGTCAGTGGTCGTTCATGGATACACTGACAATGACTGGGCGCACGACGTTGATGCCCGTAGCCGCACAGGCTACATCTTCCTCGTTGGGGGGACGGTGATCTCATGGAAAAGTGGTAAGCAAGGTTGCATGGCACGCAGCTCCGGTGAGGCTGAGTGTATTTCCCTTGGCGCAGGCACCTGTGAGAGTGTCTGATTGTGTCGCCTGTTTCAGCAATTGTGTGTCCCTATCTGTTGCATTACACTGTGTTGTGAAAACCAAAGCATGAAGGCAATTGCTGAACACGATGGCATGCATCACACTCGCACGAAGCATATCAATGTTGAACACCATTTTTTGCGTGTGCGGGTGGCTGCCGGCGATGTCCAAATCGTGTGGGTAGACACCAGATAGCAGCGAGCTGATTTCCTCACAAAGGCACTGAGCAGCAACATCTTCAAGGCAGCCGTTCACGCGGTTGGATTGTTATGCGCTCGTGATGTTCCAAGTTGAGCTGTTGTGCAAGTACATGTCTGTGTACCGTCTATCGTCACTGCTCGTGACGTCAGTTTCGTGCCTGTGGTTGTCTTGTGCTCTGCTCGGCTGTGGGTCATGGGGGAGTGTTGGTTTATGTGTCAGACTCATGTGGTGACCTCTGGCCTCGTCGCACTCTCACATCACTTATGTAGGTGACTGACAAGGGGAAGACATTGCCGCTGGATAGCTTGCTGACTCGATGTGGCGACATGAAGCAACGGACCCTCTAAGGAGTGATCAAAGACTGTTACCAAGCCGATGATGAAT
>SZWC01019061.1:0-22292 GCA_023375785.1 Penium margaritaceum | reverse complement strand
TGCAGGAGTCTTTTCGGCGGACTGGCCATGAGCCCGATTTGCATGTTTTTGCATTGCGTGTCCACCGTCTGATGATGGATGCATGCATGTGACCAGTCGTAGCGTCCGTCTTGTGATCCTGCACGTCTAGGTTCAGACGGCGTAGCATTCTGACATGTGTGCGCAGAGTTATGGCCAAAACAATGGTTTTAGGCCGGTTTTAGGACAGCTCTTGGACCGCCGCGTGCGACCCCCCCTGTGCGCCGCGAAAGGTTTTTAGGCCATGGACCTGTCATTTATCAACTCTCTCTGCAAATGCTATTGCAGCAGTCAGACACTTTGCCTTGTGTCCCCTAGCCAAACTCTTGCCGTTGCGTGCACGACTTGTGACTCTCGTCAAGGTCTGATCAGCCACTGACGCCTGGTCAACGAGAGTGTTGCTAGGAAGCTTCCTTGCATCTTCTCATGGTATCGGAGCAGTGAGATAGTTCTCACTCAGCTGCACAGCAGAGACGCAACAGAGCAGCAACCGTGAGAGTCACCGCTGCAGCAGATCCACTAAGACCTGTGAAAGACAGCCGGTTGCCGTCGACGCAGCCCACACCCATCATGTGAGACCGTAGCAGCGGCATTGCCACCGTGCCAGCAGCAACATAGCAGCAGAGCAGCAGCAGCAGCAGCAACGGCAGTTGCAGCGTTGTACCAGCAGCTACAGCAGCGCGTGGCGGCTGCAGCGAGTGTAGCCGCCGTCCGCAGCCGCAATGGCGGCCGCTTTAACAACAGCGCAGCGCAGCAGCGGCGGCAGTAGGAGAGCAGCAGTAGCGGCAGCAACAGTAGCGCAATAGTAGCAGCGGCAGCCGCAACAATAGCAGCAGAGCGGCAGTAGCTGCAGCAACAGCAGTGCAGCTTTGGCTGCAGCAGCAGTGCGCGACGGCGGCAGCGAGTAGCAGCCGCAGCGCGCAGCATCAGCGGCATTGCGCAGCTGCTATTGCCACTTCTACGCACGTAGTCATGCAGACGTTGCTGCAGCTGAAAGCATAGCTGCAGCAGTAGCTGAGCAGAAGTTGCTGCGCACCTTCTGTGCAGCTTCCGCGCAGCCGCCACGGAGCAGCTGCACACTCGCATAGAAGCGTGAGAGAAAACAACAGAAAAGGAGGGGGAGTCGAGCTGACGTCATCTTTTTGCTTGCTGACGTCATCAGGTCGTGCAGATGTCAGCAACCACCTACTGATGTCAGCACCATACTTAGCAAATTTTTTGGCCGGACAGTCAATAGTTGCCAGCGTCTCAGCTCTTTGAGAAACGCTGACGCTTTCGCAATCCGACAAACCTGACCTGTCGACCCATACTGACAGGCCACATGAACTCATCTCACAACAAGGGGGAGGGGACAGGTGATCCCTCTTCTTCTGGGGTCCTGAGCCCACGCTTGTAGGCCATTGAGGACCTACGGAGCCAGCAGGATGAGATGCGTCGCCTACAACGGGAGCAGACTGATGCCATCCGCTTGCTGAGTGAGCTTCTACGTGCCTAGTCCACGGTCCCACGGCAGGTTTCCGAGGGAGCTGCCGGCGTCGCGGAATCTATACAGCAGTCGGCTCAGGCACCTGTGACAGGAGCTAGACCTGACCCACCACCTCCTGACCTCTTGGATGATGATCCATTCATGCCAGGCATCACAGGCGACTCCCCGGATCATGAGATTCGAGTTCTTCGTGAGCGCCTCCGTCAGCTGCAGACGGGCACCAGATCTCCTCGGTTTCCTTCGATATGACCATCACCCAACTATCCCAGTGACTATCCCCTTCTAGGAGTCTTCCCCATCCCTCGTCCTCCTCGGCCTGCGGTTGCTCTCCCCACGGAGCGGGAACCCAAGGACTTTGAGACACCACCTCCATGGTACATCAGTGAGAACGGCTTTGACTGCGAGGAGATCCTCTTTCAGGTTTGGGTTACTTCAGAGGGAGTGTGGTCCTACTACCACAACCCGTATCAGCCTACAGACCCAGCACAGGTGCTGACAGCAGCCAGGGCGATGCGCAAACTTCTCTATGCCATGCCACGTGAGACCATCGTCGATTTCCGCCCCTTCCTTGGCGAGGCCGGCACAGGCAGCGGCGCCGATCCACGCGGAGGTTGGGATCTGGCCTTATCCTTGCTGGCTGCAGAGACGCACGCCACTCGTGCAGCACACATTCGTGCCTTCCACTCTCTCTGTCAGGGGCCTGCACAGCCTACAGCCGATTACTGGCAATGCGCCATGCACATTTACACGCACCCTGGGACCTCAAAAGGCACACAGCTGTGGGCGCTCCGTACGATGACGCTCGGAATTCGCCTTGAGTACACTGACATCTTCACACGGTACAGCGACGCTGTCCTTGAGCCCTTTTCAGCCACTCTACAGCTTCTCCCCTGGGCGCATCAGCTCTTCCTCCAGGTGACTTCAGCCCGCGAGACAGCCGTGGCCCATCACGAGACCTCTCTTGCTGCAGCAGTCGTCGCATCACCACCATCTTCCCTCCTGCATTCTCCTTCTTCATCCTCCAT
Source organism: Penium margaritaceum (assembly GCA_023375785.1). Classification (NCBI taxonomy): domain Eukaryota; kingdom Viridiplantae; phylum Streptophyta; class Zygnematophyceae; order Desmidiales; family Peniaceae; genus Penium; species Penium margaritaceum. The sequence continues at coordinate 19,763 of SZWC01019061.1, read as the reverse complement.
CACGTCCTCATCTTCCTCCTCCTCTTTAGCCCCGCCCACACCCACTCAGACACAGGGTGTTGCAGCAGCAGCTCAGGGGAAGAAGAAGAAGGGGAAGCGTGGATCAGGTCAGCAGTAGTCACAGCAGCAATCGTCATCCAGTGGTAGCAGTGGACGATCTGTTCACTATTACAACTGCGGAGGTGCCCATCGCTACACTGAGTGCCAGCAGCCGCTCGACTGGGCGCGGACTACTCATGGGCTCCAGGCTGCACACGCCCTCCGTTCCACGTCTAGCACGTCATCCTTGCCATCCTCCGGACACGTGGAGGCCACGACTGCAGCTGTTCCCGCTCCCTCACCGGCGAGTCGCAGTGATCCGGACCCACGAGACCGCACCATCGCTAAGCTCCGACACCTTCTGGTGCTCCGCTTTCAGGGAGGTGCGAGTGTGTCGTCATCGATGGGTGGTCCACAAACTGTCTGTCCGTCCGTTCTTGTGACTTGTGACGACGCGTGTGGAGGAGCACGGTCAGCATGTGATAATGATGGGCCCAAATGCACCGATTGGGTTCATAAGTCTCATCTTTGTGCCCTACGTCGTTCCTCCCCATTGACAGCTCAACGTCCCTCTAATGCCGAGTGTTCCATTGCCCGTTGTACAGTGACATCCACCAGTCATGACTCTGGTGGCACTTGGATCATCGATTCTGGTGCCACTCATCACATGACGTGTCGTCGTAGTGATTTTGTTTTTCTCGGTCCTGTCACGTCTGTCCGTTCCGTCTGTACAGGCTCTGGTCAGTCCTTGCCAGTCCATGGTATTGGGGTTGTATATTTGGACGGTCCGTCTGGCCCCCTGTACCTTTCTGACGTGTTCTTTGTACCTGATCTTGAGCTCCACATGCTTTCTATGCGTACCTGCACACTGATGGGTCTCTCTGTGGAGCATACCGCAGACTTAGCGACTGTGACTGCTACTGACACTCGCAACATTGTCCTTTGTGCCTCAGTCGTAGATGATCTGTATCGTATCTCTCGGACCTCCTCCCCTTGCTCTCCTTCCTTCTCCGGTCGGGTCTTTTTCACTGGTGTTCTATCTCCGGAACACCAGCGGTTGCTTCATCGCCGTCTGTGTCACGTGGGCTCCAATACTGTGTAGAAGCTCATCCGGACACAGCCAGCTCTCGGTCTTGACGCAACTTCTTTCGAGAAGCCACCCAAGACCGACTGTCTCTTTTGCGCTCAGGGGAAGATGCACCGTTGCACCTACCCTGACTCTCGTTCCAGGGCGCTTCGGCCTCTCGAGTTAGTTCAATCAGACCTTCTCAGTCCTTTTCCGGTCGAGTCCCTCTCTGATCGGGGTCGGTATGTTGTGACTCTGACTGATGACTTTACCCGGATGGGGTGGATCTACAGCCTGCATCAGAAGAGCGACGCCGCCCTTGCGGTTTGACTCAAGCTAGTGATGGCTGAGCGTCAGTCACGTCACACGCTCCATACTTTTTGCTCGGATCGCGGCGGTGAGTTCCTTGGCAAGATGGACGCATTTTTTGCTGAGCACGGGATTTTTCACCAGGTCTCCGCTCCTCCTACCCCTCAGCAGAACGATGTTTCTGAGCGCTGGAACCGCACCATGGAGGATGCGGTTCGCGCTGTGCTGTCTGAGTGCGGTCTCCCTGAGTCCTTTGTCTTTGAGGGTTTCGCCTACATGACTTGGGTCTGGAACCGCCTCCCGCACGTTCCACTTCCGGACCATGTTACACTGTAAGAGCTCTGGTTTGGACACCGTGTTTACCTTTGTCTCCCTTGTGTCTGGGGGTCTCTGGCCTCCGTGTGGTACACCGAGGACCAATAGGGGTCCAAGGTCTCACCTTGGGGCTGCTTGTGTGCCTTCATCGGCATTTCCCCGCGGTCGAAGGCTTGGCGCTTCTGGGATCCTACTCGTCGTTGTATCAATGAGTCATGTAACACGCTCTTTTTCGAGTCTCTCACCTACCGTGACTTGACTTCGATCACGACACTCTCCGCCACGCATGTTCCTACCTATGAGGGTTCTCGGCGGATGGGGGAGACTTCTATGCCAGCGAGCACCTCTCACCAGGCTGATGTGTCCGTTCGAGCCCCCTTCACCTCTCGGTCTCCGGCCCTTGATGACCCGGCGATCATCGCCGTCGGTCCAGAGACCTTGCCCGTAAAGCCTGTTTCACACCCCACAGGTGCCCCTACTTCTGTTCCCGCGCCTACTACTGCGCTAGTACCTGTTTCTGCAGGCACTCATGTTTCTGTGTCTGGTCCAGTCTCGCCTACTCCCGTACTTGCGTCTGTTGGCACTCTTGCCTCTGTATCAGGTCCTGTCTTGCCTGCTCCTGCTGTCACACCCAGCCCCGTGTCCCCAACACACACATCTCCTCGCACGGCACCATCGGCTGCCTTGCCTCAGCCCCCACAAGCTGTGCTCATGCCTGTCCCTGAGCCTGTGGTGCGCCCCTCGAGCTCAGATTACTCCCGTGAGCCCGGTGGCCGTCTTCAACCACTGGATTCCAGAGCTCAGCGACCGTCGGGCCCCGCACTCAGGTGCCCCTCTTGCAACATCGCGAGTAGTGACCCCGGCAGAAAGGCCCTAGGCCTGAGTGTCCGCACTGAGCTCACAGAGGTAAATCCAGCATGCCCTATATGGCACAACCTCGTTACTCGCGAGTTCCATATCGCTTGCGATGCAGCAGCTAATCTTGTGGTCGTCAGGCCTAGCACCGAGACGTGTGCCCTTGCCACGCAAAGCTCTCCCTCTATGGCGCCCGACTCGGGCACCCTCAGGGAAGCTCTCTCATCACAGGATGCTGACGCTTGGTGCGCTGCTTGCGAGGATGAGCTTCGCGCTATCTGAGAGCATAGAGTGTATGAGCTTGTCGACCTTCTGCCTGGGAGGAAGGCTATTGAGGTCAAGTGGGTCTTTAGCAAGAAAGTGAAGCCGGATGGCTCACTCAAACGCTACAAGGCCCGCTTGGTCGTCAAGGGGTACTCTTAGATTGAGGGCGTCGGTTACATTGACACTTTTGCCCCTATCGGCCGCATGACCTCTTCTCGAGCTCTGTTTGGTGAAGTTGCTCAGCATGACTGGGAACTACACTAGATGGACGTGAACAATGCATTCATCCATGGCTCTCTGGATGAGGAGATTTACGTGGCACAGCCACCAGGCTTTGAGGACGTTGACAACGTCTGGCGCTTGCACAAATCCTTGTACGGCCTCAAGCAGTCTCCACGGTGTTGGAACCAGGAGATCACCGGCACTTTGACTCGTGCGGGATATGTACAGAGCGAGGCAGATCCCTCTCTCTTCATCCTACCGACAACCAAGCGGTTCACCGCCATCTTGGTCTATGTCGATGACCTTTTGATTGAGTCTCCGTCCTTGGAGGCTGTGAAGGAGGCCAAGGCTGTCCTTTAGACTGCCTACAGGATGAAGGACCTCATTCCTGCATCGGTGTTTCTTGGTATGGAGATTGTGCGAGATCGCAGACGTCGGACAATTTTGCTGCATCAGGCCCGATACGCACGAGTCGTGGGGGAACGTTTCAGTGATCTCCTTGGTGCAGTGCCCACCGCTTCCACACCTCTTACACCCGATGGGCAGGATGCCCTGAACGTGGATGATCCCACACAGCTGAGAGAGTGAGTGGACGTGACCTTGTACCTCCGTCTCATTGGATCTCTGATGTACTCTACCACTACCACACGTCCTAACATCGCTTTTGTTGTCAACCTCCTCGCTCAGTTATCACAGGCTCCATGTGCCAGAGCCCTTCACGTGGTTGTGCAAGTTGTGCGGTACGTGGTCTCCACGCCGTACCTGAGACTCTAATTTCATCAACAGTGTTCGATGGTCCTTGACGGTTACACTGACAACGACTGGGCCTGGAACCCAGATGGATGCAGTCGTACTGGCTACGTATTCCTGCTCGGTGGTACCGCTCTGTCTTGGCGTAGCGGGAAGCTGGGCTGCATTGCATGTAGTTCGTTGGAGGCAAAGTACGTTGCTTTGGGTGCAGGGGCTGCTGAGGTGGTATGGCTGCAGCGCCTGTTCCTTGAGCTTGGTCAGTCAGTACCCACCATTGCACTTCATAGCGACAACCAGAGTGCTCTCGCCATTACGGAGAACTCCGGTGTCTTTCACGCTCGCACGAAGCACATTGCTGTTGAGCATCACTTTGTGCGTGATCTAGTGGAGCGACACGTGATCTACGTCATGTGGGTTGGCACTGACATGCAGTGTGCTGATTTCTTGACGAAGGCACTAGCTCGCGGAAAGTTCGTGGTGGCCATTTGTTCTGTGGGGCTTCGCCCCATGCCTGAGGGTGGTTGAGTGTGGGATGTGTGTCTGTGTCCCATCTGTTTTACACTCACCATTGTACTTGTCCCAGTGCTGCACGTGTATGGACATGCGTACCATCGGGTCATGGGGGAGTGTTGTGATTTGTGACATTCTTGTACAGTCTACTGTGACCACTCGGCCATGTCCATACTCGTGCAGATCCCTGAGGCGGGCCCTAGCGACACCGGTGCGATGATTGGCGGCAGACTACCAGCTTGGAGCTAGCCGACTACCGTTCCAAAGCCCCGGACACTGTCGGGACTCCCTGCTGGTTTTTGCAGCTTGCAGGAGTCTTTGCGACGGACAGGCCATGCGCCCGATCTGCATGTTTTTGCATTGCGTGTCCACCGTCTGATGATAGATGCATGCATGTGTCCAGTCGTAGCGTCCTTTTTGTGATCCTGCACGTCTAGGTTCAGACGGCGTAGCATTCTGACATGTGTGCGCAGAGTTATGGCCAAAACATTGGTTTTGGGCCAGTTTTAGGACAGCTCTTGGACCGCCGCGTGCGACACCCGCTGTGCGCCGCGACAGGTATTCATGCCATGGACCTGTCATTTGTCAACTCTCTCTGCAAATGCTATTGAAGCATTCAGACACTGTGCCTTGTGTCCCCTAGCCAAACTCTTGCCATTGCGTGCACGACTTGTGACTGTCGTCACCGTCTGATCAGGCACTAACGCCTGGTCAACGAGAGTATTGCTAGGAAGCTTCCTTACATCTTCTCAGTCCCAGGTAGCGTTCAGAGCTCTGGAACGGTCGTCGGTCAGCTCCAAGGTGGTAGTCCGCGACCACATGATGCATTGGTGCCACCAGGGTCCGCATCAGGGATCTGCTCGAGTATGGACACGGCCGAGTGGTCATAGTAAACTGTAAAGGTCGACAGGAAAGTCACAAATCACAACACTCCCCCATGACCCAATGGTATGCATGTCCATACACGTGCTGTACTGAGACGAGTACAACAACTGGTGCAATGACAAATGTGACATAAGCACAATCACACCCCACACTCAACAACTCTCGGGCGAGGGGCGAATTCCAACAGAACGAATGGCTACCAGGAACTTTCCGCGAGCTAGTGCCTTCGTCTAGAAGTCAGCACGTTGCATGTCAGTGCCAACCCAAATGACGGAGATCACGTATCGCTCCAATAGATCACACATAAAGTGATGCTCAACTGCAATGTGCTTCGTGGGAGCATGGAAGACACCAGAGTTCTCAGCAATGGCAAGAGCACTCTAGTTGTCGCAACGAAGCACAATGGCGGGTACTGAGTGGCCAAGCTCAAGAAACAGGCCTTGCAGCCATACCGCCTCAGTAGCCCCTGCACCCAGAGCAACGTACTCTACCTTCGATGAGCTACGTGCAATACGGCCCTGCTTCCCGCTGCGCCAGGACACAGTGGTCCCACCGAGCAAGAAGACGTAACCTGTGCGACTGCGTCCATATGGGCTCCAGTCCCAGTCGCTGTCGGTGTAGCTCTCAAGGACCACCAAACACTGCTGGCAAAAGGAGAGTCTGAGATACAGTGTGCAGTCCACATACCGCACCACTCGCACAGCCGCGTGAAGGGCTCTAGCGTGTGGAGCCTGCGAAAACTGGGCAAGGAGGTTGTTGGCAAATGCGATGTCAGGACGTGTGGTAGTGGCCAGGTACATGAGAGATCCGATGAGACGGAGGTACATGGTCACATGCACTGTTTCCCCAGCTGTGTGGGATCGTCCACCTTCAGGGCATCTTGCCCGTCAGGCGTGAGAGGTGTGGCAGCCGTGGGCACTGTGCCAAGGAGGTCGCTGCAGTACTCCCCCACAACGCGTGTGTATCGGGCCTGATGCAGGAGTAGAGTCCGACGTCTGCAGTCTCGCACGATCTCCATGCCAAGAAACACCGCTATAGGACGGAGGTCCTTCATCCTGTAGGTAGTCTGGAGGACAGCCTTGGCCTCCTTCACAGCCTCCACTGAAGGAGACGTGATCAGAAGGTCGTGGCCATAGACCAGGATGGTGGCGAATTGCTCAGGCGTCCGTCGGATAAAGAGAGAGGGATCTGCCTTGCTCTGTACATATCTCGCACGAGTCAGGGTGCCAATGATCTCCTGGTTCCAACACCAAGGAGACTGCTTGAGGCCGTACAAGGACTTGCGCAAGTGCTAGACCTTGTCACCGTCCTCAAAGCCAGGTGGCTGAGCCACGTAAATCTCCTCATCCAGAGAGCCATGGAGGAACGCATTGTTCACATCCATATGGTGCAGTTCCCAGTCATGCTGAGCCACTACAACGAACTGAGCTTGATCTGAGGTCATGCGACCGACAGAGGCAAATGTGTCTGTGTAATCGATGCCCTCAGTCTGAGAGTACCCCTTGACAACCAAGCGAGCCTTGTGGCGTTCCAGTGAGCCATCCAGCTTCACTTTCTTGCAAAAGACCCACTTGACCTGAATAGCCTTCCTCCCAGGTGGAAGGTCGACTAGCTCATAAAATCTGTACTCTCGGATGGCATGAAGCTCATCCTCGCAGGTAGCACGCCAAGTGTCAGCATCCTGTGACAAGAGAGCTTCCCTTAGTGTGCCCGGCTAAGGGGCCATAGAGGGAGAGCTCTACATGGTAAGAGCGCACGCCCCAGTGCTAGGTCTGACAACCACAAGATCGGCTGCTGCATCACAAGTGATATGAAACTCACGCGTAACGAGGTCGTGCCCTATGGGACACGCTGGATGTACCTCTGTGTACTCAGTACGGACACTCAGGCCTAAAGCCTTTTTGCCGGGATCACCACTCGCGATGTTGCGAGCGGAGCGCCTAGGTGCGGGACCAGACACTCCCTGAGCTTTGGAGTCCAATGGTCGAAGATGACCGCCAGGATCACGGGAGTAACCCGGGCTCAAGGGGCGCACCTCAGGCTAAGGAACGGGCACCATTGCAGCTGGGGAGGGCTGAGGCAAGGGAGCTGGTGATACCGTGCGAAGAGGTGCGGGTGTGGGCAAAACGGGACTCGGTGTGACAGTAGGAGCAGGTGAGGTAGGTCCACGCACAGAGGCAGGACTGCCGGCGGACACAGGTATGGTCACAAGAGTACGCACAAGTACAGAACCATGGGTACGTGTGGGGTGGGAGGAGACAAGAGTAGAAGCCGACGGTGCTGGAGAGATCTCTGGACCAACAGTGATGTTCGCTGGGTCATCAAGAGCCGGAGAAGTGGAGGGAGCTCGAACGGACACATCAGCCTGGCGAGCGGTGCTCGCAGGCACAGACTCCCCCATCCGTCGAGAAACCTCACACGTGGGAACGTGTGTGACAGACAGCGACGTGATCGAAGTCAGATCACGGTAGGTGAGGGACTCGAAGAAGAGCGTGTCACGGGACTCAACAATGTGACGACGAGTAGGGTCCCAAAAATGCCATGCTTTCGACCGCGGGGAGATGCCGACGAAGGCACACAAGCGACCCCGTGGTGAGACCTTGAACCCCTGTTGGTCCTCGGTGTACCACACAGAAGCCAAGGATCCCCAGACGCGAGCGAGGCGCAAGTCAGCACGGTGACCAAACCAGAGCTCATACGATGTGACTTGGTCCGGAAGAGGACCGTGCGGGAGGCGGTTCCAGACCCAAGTCATGTAGGCGAAGCCTTCAAAAGCAAAGGACTCTGGAAGACCGCACTCAGACCGCAAAGCATGAACCGCATCCTCCATGGTGCGGTTCTAGCGCTCAGAAACACCGTTCTGCTGAGGAGTAGCAGGAGCAGAGACTTGGTGAAAAATCCCATGCTCGGCGAAGAAGCTGTCTATCTCGCCAAGAAACTCGCCGTCGCGATCCGAGCGGAAGGTTTCAAGCGTGTGGCGGGACTGACGCTCAGCCATCACTAGCCAGAGGTGAACCGTGAAAGTGGCGTCATTCTTCTGGCGCAGGCTGTAGATCCACCACATACGGGTGAAGTAATCAGTCAGGGTCGGAACGTAGTGATCCCGAACGGACAGAGACTCGACAGGTAGGGGACCAAGAAGGTCCAAATGGACTAACTCGAGAGGGCGAAGTACGCATGAACGAGAGTCAGGGTAGGTGCGACGATGCATCTTACCCTGAGCACAGAAGAGACAGTCGGTCTTGGGCGGCTTCTCGAAAGAGGCCGCGTCAAGACCGAGAGGGGGCTGTGTCCGAATGAGCTTCGACACGGTGTCGGAGCCTACATGACACAAGCGGCGATGAAGCAATTGCTGGTGCTCAGGAGAGAGAACACCAGTGACAAAAACACGAGCGGAAGAGGAGAGGGAACAAGGAGCAGAAGTCCGAGAGACACGATATAGGTCATCCACAACACAGGTACGAAGAATAATGCTACGAGTGTCAATGGCAGTCACAGTCGCGGATTTGCAGTATGCTCCACAGAGAGTCCCATCAGTGTGCGAGCACGTACATAAAGCAAACTGAGCTCATGGTCAGACAGAAACAGCACCTTGGAAAGATACAGGGGGCCAGACGGACCATCAAAACATATGACCCCAACACCTTGGACTGGTAAGGACTGACCAGAGCCTGTGCGGACGGAACGAACAGACGCAACAAGGCCAAGAACAACAAAATCACTACGACGACAGGTCATGTGATGAGTGGCACCGGAGTCGATGATCCAAGTGCCACTGGAATCATGACTAGAGGACGTCAATGTACAACGAGCAATGCAACACTCGGCCTCAGACGGATGCTGGGAAGCAGGTGGGGAGGAACAATGAAGGGCACAAAGGTGAGACTCATGAATCCAATCCGCACAGTCAGGCCCATCATCATCGTATGCTGACTGTGCCCCCCTACACGAGTCATCCGTAGCCACATGAAAAGATGAACAGACAGCCTATGAACCACCCGGCTGTGACAACACACTCCCACCTCCCTGAATCTGAAGCACCAGAAGGTATCGGAGCTCGGCAATGGTGCAGTCACGTGGGTCTGGGTTGCCACTGGTCACTGGTGGTGAGGCGGGAACTGCTGCGGTCTTGGTCGCCGTGCGTCCGGAGGATGTGCTGCTCAACGTAGACCGTAGTGCGTGCGCAGTCTGGAGCCCGCGTGTAATCCACGCCCAGTCAAGCTGCTGCTAGCACTCAGTGTAATGATGGGTGCCTCCACACTTGTAGCAATGGTAGTGGAGCATCCACTACTACTGCCCGATGACGACTGCTGTTGCGACTGCTGTTGGCCGGAGCCACACCTCCTTCGCCCCTTCTTCCCTTGTGCTGCTGTTGCAAAACCCTGTGTCTGAGTCAGTGTAATCGGGTTGGAAGGGGAGGAGGAGGACGTGACAGAGGATGGAGAAGGAGTCTGCGTCAGGGGCGTCGGTGGTGATGCAATGACTGCGGCATCAATGGAGGTCTCCTGATGAGCCACGGCTGCCTCACGGGCTGAAGTCACCTAGAGGAAGAGCTGGTGTGCCCAGGGAAGAAGTTGTAGTGAAGCCAAAAAAGGCTGAAGCACGGCATCGCTGTACCTCGTAAAGATGTCTTTGTGCTCAAGGCAAAACCCGAGCATGATCGTGTAGAGCGTCCACTGCTGTGTACCTCTTGAGGACCCAAGGCACGTATAAATGTGCATGGCGCGTTGCCAGTAGTCGGTTGCAGGCTTGGTAGGTCCCTGGCAAAGGGAGTGAAAGGCACGGATGTGCGCAGCGCGGGTGGCGTACGTCTCTGTAGCAAGCAAGGACAATGTTAGGTCCAAACCCTCACGTGGATCAACGCCGGTGCCTGTGTCCGCTTCGCAAAGGAACGAGCAAAAGTCGACAACGGTCGCGCGCAGCATGGCGTAGAGAAGTCCTCGTATCGCCCTAGCTGCTGTCAGCACCTGAGCTCGGTCCGTAGTCCAATACGGACTGTGGTAGTAGGGCCACACGCCCTCTGAAGTGGCCCAGACCTGAAAGAGGATCTCCCAGCAGTCAAAGCCGTCCTCACTGACATACAGTGGGGGCGGCGTCTCAAAGTCCTTAGGTTGCCGCTCTGTAGGGAGAGCAACCACAGGCTGGGAAGGACGAGGGATGGGAAAGACGCCGAGAAGAGGGAAGTCGTTGGGGTGGAGGTCAGATGACGATCAAAACTCGGGAAAGCGGGATGTGTGTGGGGGCCGAGAGCTCGTCTGAAGCTGGCGGAGACGCTCTTGAAGCACACGAATCTCGCGCTCGGGGGAGTCGCCCTCCATGCCTGGCACGTCTGGATCCACGTCCCAAGGATCAAGAGGTGGCGGGTCAGCTCCAGCTCCTGTCTCCGGTGCTGGAGCTGACTGCTGTGTAGAGGTTGTGACCCCGGCCGATCCCTCAGAAGTCTGTCGTGGAGTCATGGAATGTCCTCGAAGAAGCTCGGTGAGTGTACGGATGGCGTCAGTCTGCTCCCGCTACAGGTGGCACATCTCGTCCTACTGTCTCCGCAGGTCCTCAATAGCCTGTGAACATAGGCTCATGACCCCTGAGGAGGAAGAAGAGGGATCTATTACACTTTTTCCCTTCTCGTCGGACGGAGCCATGGCGCTGCTCATTATGGGCCGAGACGTCAACGTGGTTGAATTGCAGAAACTAGACCGTTCTTCGACGAGTTGAAATGCTGGCAACGTTTGACCCCTCGAATCGTGGTTGTGAGTTCATAGGTGAGATGGATGCCTATTAAGTCGAGCATAATGTCATTCATCAGCCCTATACCCGTGCTACACCATAGCAGAGTAGTGTGTCTGGGCGTTGGAACCACACAATGGAGGATGCAGTCCATACCAAACGGTCTGAGTGATGTCTTCGAGAGTCCTTTGAATTTGAGGGTTTCTCCAACATGACGTGGGTCTGAAACCGCCTGCCGCATGGTCCTCTTTGGGACCATGTCCCGCCGTATGAGTCGTGGTTTGGCCATCATGCTAATCTCTATCTCGCTCGTGTTTGGGGGTCCCTTGCCTTAGTCTGGGACACCGAGCCTCTCAAGATTCAACATTGTCGAGTCTTGAGAGGCTCTCTTCTTTGAGGCTCTTACCTACCACGACTCGTCTAGTATTCTCTTGCTGGCCGCCTACCACGTTCCAACTTGTGTGTGCGGTGAACGCTATGAATCCAATGGGACTGTTTGTACTTCAAATGGTTGCACTTCCAAGAAGTTATGGTTTGATTTTCCTAGCGGCCAAGGACGACGCCATAGCTTGACAAAAGGCAAGAAAAAATCCTACGGGGCGGAGCTCGCTGACCGAGCCCACCTGTCGCCGGCGTCAGCGAGCTCCGCTCACCTGTGCTCTCCTAAAAAGGAGGGCATAGTGCCTCTCATAACTCAAAAATGGACAGTCCCAAAATCGGGTTTGATCCTGAACTAGTGCACTCTGAACTAACACAAGTTCAGGAGTAGGACTAAACTAGGTCACCACAACATGGCAGAACACGCATGAAGAAGGGTAAAACTAGGCTGTTCTGAGAGAGATAAGGACCGCATCAATGGACTACCGGATAGGTATGGGGCACTGCTGCGAGGAGAGAAGCGAGCATGTGTGGAGTAGGCAAAAGTGTCGCCAGCCCATTGGTGGCGCGTGCCCTCACTGTGCGTCACCTCCACTTTCTGTGTCAGCAGGCCCCGCACGGTCATGGCCACAGTAGAGAGAGAAAATACATACATGAGGGAATTAATATGTCTCCTTGAACATGAGTGCTGCAGGGGTGCAGCCAAGGTGTTGGAGTTGCTGATGGAGTGAGGTGGAGGGAAGGGCTTTAGTAAGGAAGTCAGCAAGTTGAGCCTCACCCTTGGTGGAGCAGACTTGCATAGCCCCTGCTTCTACTGCTTCACAGATGAAGTGATGTTTGACGCAGATGTGTTTCATGCGCGGATGCAGCACACCATCATTTCCGGCAATGCGGCACGCAGCTGAGTTATCAAAATGAAGCGGCACTACGAGCACATGCAACCTCAAATCTTCCAACAACCGTCCCAACCAGATTCCCACACGGGCTGCTTCACTCAGTGCCATATACTCCGCTTCAGCCAAACTGCCATCCACACATGACTTATTTGCACTACGCCACAACACAGCCATAAACCACACACAAAATCTATGCCCGTCCTGACTGCAAGCCCCTCTGTCACCCACATAGTCAATGTCATGGTACCCATCTAGCAGCGGATTTGACATAGATGAAAAGACGAGGCCAGAGCCAGCAGTGTGTAGTACATAGCAAAGCAAATTCAGCAAGGCTTTGTGATGCGTGCTGCAAGGCTACTGACTGAACTGGGACAATACATTGACAGCACATGAAATTTCGGGACGTGTGGTGGATGCCAGATATGACAGGCTACCAGTGACCTGTCTGTACAGTATAGGGTCGTATTTGGGTCCGTAGTCCGTGGTCTGTGCATCAAGGAGATGGGTATAGACATCGGGACTCATGGGATAGTTCTGACGTGGCAGGTGTTGCACGAGGTGCTAGAAGCGTATGATGAGGTGTGAAAGCAACCGTTCTTGATGCAATTTCAGTGTGCGTGCAGTTTGGTCTCTTGTGATGGTCATGCGTAAGAGGTTGTGTGCTTCACCCAAGTCAGTCAGTGCTGTTGCAGTGCTGAGTGAGAAGTGCTTTGGTCCGTGTGATGTGGGAGAGTGTTGGAGACAAGATGAGAAGGTCACCTACACATACAAGCACTGCAATAGTGACATTGTCCTCCCAACACTTTGAGTGAACCCACCAGTTTCTAGTGTTTGGCTGATTTCTTTATTCTAGCACCTAGGTGCCTGCTTCAGTCCGTAGAGGGATTTTAGTAGTAGCCACACATATTCATTCCCATCATCAAACCCCTCCCGGTGCTTAACATACAGCTCTTCCTCAAGTAGANTGTTGAGGAACAAATTTTTGACATCCATTTGATGTATCTCCTAGTCTTTGTGAGCAGCAATGCCTAGCAGTGCTCGACTGGTACTGTACTTGCCTACAGGGACATAGGTGTCAGTGAAGTCTTGGCCTAGCACTTGATTGAAACCCTTGGCCACTAGGCGTGCCTTGTGTTTTTCAATCAGACCTGCCAAGTTCTATTTCAACTTGAACACCCACTTCACATCGATGGCTTTTTGACCAAGCGGCAAGGGGACCACGTCAAACACTCCGTGTTCAAGTAGAGCATCTATCTCAGACACCATGGCCTTTTCCCATTCAGCACCGTCTGTGCACCCCCTTGCCTCAGTGTTTGTTAGTGGTTCCACCATCGTAGAGTCGATCTTCGTGCGGCCAACTGTGTGGTAGAACTGCCTGTAACTTACTCGAGGAATGTCCCACAGGGACCGTCGCACAGGCTCAGGAGACTGTGTCACATCCTTCTTTGAATCATTTGGTTGGTGGTGGGATGACAATCCTGGAGGTGAGTGTGGTATACTCGATTCTGTACTGGTCAGATCCGTGGGGATCAGTAGGTCAATAGGGATTGGGTTACCTTGCCCCTCCTCCTTCTGTGTGTATTTAAGGGTTGGTGTTCCCTCACTTGGAATGAACACGGGCACACCCACATAGTGCGGGTAGCATTCCGGAGTGTTTAGGTTGGGGACATGTCGCAGGGTGCGAAAGAGCCAGTATGGCATATGTTCCAAGAAGGATGCATCCCGACTTTCCAGAAAGCAGTGACTCCTGGGATCCCAAAAATGCCATGTTTTGGAGGCGTGTGATACTCCCACAAACACGCACCAGTGGCCATGTGGACTGAGTTTGTTTTCGCGTTGTGGCTATGCAAACCATATGCAAGCCATTGTACCCCATACTCTAGCGGGACGGAAGTATGCCTTTTCTTTGAACCACCGTTCCTAGGGTGTGACGGCCTTGGACAATGGACCTTGTGGAACACTGCTCCACACCTAAGTGACACACTTTAGAGCTTCTTCCCAGAAACCAAACGACAGACCTGACTCAGTCAGTAGCGTACAGAGAGCATTGACAAGAGTGCGATGCCAGTACTCTACCAGCCCGTTCTGTTGGGGTGTGTAAGGGGCAGTGGACTGGTGTTCAATACCCTTTTCTTTGAGCGCTGTAGTAAATGCACCCATGAATTCATCCCCGCGGTCTGTACGCAGTTTCAACAACTTGCATTTGGTTTGACGCTCTGCGTGGGCAATCCATTTCATGATCGCCAGTTGAGCGTCCGGTTTGTTTTTATGGAGGAAAGCCCAACAAAACCGGCTGTAATCATCTGTCAGTGTCAGCACATATTGGGACCCGTGCTATACTGATGTGATCAGCATGGGTCATGTCAGATCAGCGTTGTCAAGATCAGGTGGAGAATTACTTTCTGTGGTCGATTTGGGAAAGACTTGCCTATGAGCCTTGCCCTCATGACACTCAAGACAAGTATCTACCTTTAGCTCATGGGGACAGTCATCTGGGTGGAGACCCCATGCAACTATATGCCTGACCATGCCCTCAATCAGGCCAGTGTGTATGTGTGCAAGATGGCTGTGCAGCAGTTCAGTGTGATTTGCATCAGTGATGGTTGCAACATGTGCCTATAGACGGTGTGAATGAGTTGGAACAAGGGGAAAGAGAGTCAGAGAATAGAGCATGTCGGCATGCAACTGCCCGTTAGCAAGCAACACATGCTACATAAAAAAGATAGCATTGTTGTTTTTGCGTGACAGTGGAAACGCTAGCTCTAAGATCAAGCTGACCACCAAACAAAAAATTCACTCTCAGCTCGGGTACAAACAGGACACCAGTTAGCCATATCACCCCGCCAGGTCCCTGAAGTGCCTCAGTGCCAACACACTCAACTGCATGCACTTCCCCAGACCCTGTCTTCACCCCCTCAACATCAGTCGCAGCATAGAAGGAAGCAAAGAGCTGGTGATGCGGCAGCATGTGATGCAAGGCACCAGTTTCATACAGCCATTCATGCATAGGCAAAGTGTGCGAGGTGGTGACATGCGTCTGACCAAGCCGCTGACCTGGCGGCTTCTGTGATGCTGTCTGCTCCGGTGGATGGAGCTCCATCGGGGTAGTTCAGCTGATGGGTGGTGCTGTCGTGGGTTGCTGTTCCTCAGCCATCGCTGCATAGACGTGCCAAGCCCAAGCCGGTGCAGGGACTGGAACCGTCAAGCCGGGGGATACCTAGTAAGGACCCTGGTACAAGAGTGGTGGCCCCTGCTCCATGGGGTATGCTTCCGGCAGCTGAGGCAGGGATGGACCAAACATGGCTACACTAAAAGGTGGAGGCGCCCATGGTCCACCTGTCCCCTGTGTTGCACAAGCCGGCTGATGTAGCTGCAGGCTCAACTGAGGACGTGGCAGTGGAAGAGACTGCGGCTGCTGCTAAGAGGTCATGATGCAAACAAGCTCAGGGAACGCATGCCAGAAGTGTCCCTGCTACCCACAGTAGTTGCAAGTGGAGCCCCCGGCACCTCTGCCACGACCACACCCGCCTCCTGACTGTTCGTCTCGACACCCCTGGCCTCCTCCCCCGCTGTGGTCTCCCACGTATCCAGATCCATTCGAGGCAGATGGTGACTCTCGATGTATGAAGGCACTTGTTGTCAGTGTGTCAGCCTCTCGTGCCTCCCCACAGAGGATGCCCTCATAGTGTCACAGTTCCTCAAACACCTCTGCAAGATCGGTGCTTGTCAGGAAATCCGCGTGGTGAGGTTCCGACGTTGGTCTGATCCAACTCTAGTGATTCACGTCTTCTTTTTTGTGCGAATCTGAGACTGAGTGTGAGCTTTCTGGTCGCCTCAGGCTATTTGAGCAGGAATTTTCACTGTCCGTGGACATGCACTAAGAATTTTGACTCAGTTTCCGAGTAACAAAATGTACTACAGGTTTTCTAGGTTTTGGACGCTGAGCCAGGATTTTGGCTGTCCCTCACTAACAAACTGCACTACAGGATCTGGTGGATTATCCACCGGACGCCTTGACAGACCTTCCGGAGCAAAATTTCCAGATGGAACTTTTTTTACTCGGTCCGGTCAATTATCCACCGGAAGTCGAGTCGCGGCCGGCTCTCAGAGCCGCCGCGCACATCCCAAATTTGGAAGACCATATCTCCCACGATACTTGTCCAATTCCAGTGAAACAACTTCCACCGGATTTAGCAACTTGTCAACCTTTAGAGAAAGTCCTCCATTTCAGCATTCGAGCAATCTTCAAGCCGCTAGATCCACCGGCAAGGAATTTCCTCTCTCTGGCGGCTCGTCAGCGCCTCCCGGCACCGCACTTGGGCATGAGGAGGGGCAAATTCTCAGTAGTGCTCTCTACGTCAGTGACATGAATTCGCCGTAGTAAGCTGTGATGGAATTCTTTGTATGGCTCTCCCAGGTAGAGAAGAACGAGGTCCAGCCACCCTAGCACGGAGCAGGGAGCATCAAGCCCCAAGATCCGATGGCGGATGTCCGTCGCTGAATCCCAATACTCTGCTATTGGTGCTCCTAACTTGGGATACATCTGTCGTAGTCTTTCGCAGAGTGAGATGACCAGGGCCATGCCCCGCTCTTTGTGACGTGCGGTGAAGTGCTGCCATGCTTTGTGCGGACGAGGTGCACCACTTCACGAATTAGTTGGGTCTTCCCTTTTGCAACCAAAGCAAAGGTGACGAATTGCGTAAGCTTGTTCATCTGGAAGCTCTTGCACAGGCACGTTGAAGGCACGCAAAAGAACACGCTCATTGGGTCATCTGTTGGCGGGAAGAGGTACAAGTCTTCTATGCCATCTTCCACTCTCCAAGCAAGGAACTTGTCTTTCCATGGTAGAAAGTCCCATGTTTGTAGTGGCGGCGGTGTCAGATTCTTTTGGGATATCACTTTTGTTAACTCTTCCCACGTTACGGTCCCCGAAGTGACGGCGGGTTGATTTGCCGGTTGGTTAGCGGCAGGCGGCAGCTGCCCCTCCTCCCCTACCCCACTTTGGCTATGCCTGGCGTTGCTCCGCCATGTCTCCTCGTCAATGGAAGGCCCTTGGGAGGAGGGCCTTGGCAGGCCTCTCCGTCCTCTTTGGCATTTCTGCACAATCATTCGGCTCCACGCGGACCCTTGGGGGTCCAGCAGCCCTGCGCGCTCAACCTCGACGGTTGAAACCTGCTTCTACGGTGGTTTGAGCCACCACGGATCTTCAGGGCCACGCGACTTGGCATGCCCGCCGCTCTCTTTTGCATTTTTCACTCTTCGCCTTTCCCCATGCCCTATGATCATGGCTCTGATACCATGAGTTTAATGCTATGGATCTAATGGGACTGTCTTCACTTCAAATGGTTGCAGTTCCAGGAAGTTTCGGTGGGATTTTCCTAGCGGCCAAGGATACAAGCACGTGTGGAGCAGGCGGAAGTGTCGCTAGCCCACTGGTGGTGCATGTGCTCACTGTGTGTCGCCTCCACTCTCTTTGTCAGTAGGCCCTGCACACCCATGGCCACAGTCAAGAGAAGATATACACAAGAGAGAGTTAACAGTGTGGCTTCCCGGCAGATGGGGGAGTCTAGTCCTGCAAAGTGGTCCTTCCAAGCCTGTGGTCCAGTCTCCCAGTGTTGATGATCCGGTAATCCTGGATGTGGATCCTGTAGCCTCATCAGATTCCTCCGGCACATCTGATTCCGTGCTAGTGTGAGTCTCCTCTAGCACACCTCATCCCATGCTACAAACAGTCCCCTCTCACACACCAGATCCCATGCCAGCGTCATTCTCCTCTGGCACACCTGATCATGCGCCAGTGTTTGTTCCCTCTAGCACACCTGATATCTTTCAAGTGACAGCATCTCTAGTCACACCTATTCCTATGCACACACCTGCTTTCCCTTTGTGCATGCTAGAACCTATCCATTTCCTCTTGTACACTCTTTCCCTCATGACATTCCATAGCTCCTGTGGCTGTCGCCCAACAGCATACCAAATAGCCTGAGGTAAGCACCTCAGCAACAGGCTACTACCACGAGCCGGGTGTTCGTCTTCGACCACTGGCTTGTACAGCTCTGCGGACTACTGACTTGGAGCCTGGAAGCCTGATTTGTAGTGTTCTAAATAGGGAGCTTGGCACGAAGGCCCTTGGCTTGAGTGCCCAGGAGGCCTACACCAAGGTGCACGTAGCATGCCCTGTCGACCACGAGTTGGTCTCTCATGAGTTCTCGATCACTTGCGATGTCGCAGCTGATCTTTTCGTGGTCAGACTGAGTCCGGAGGCATATAATTTTGCCACCTGGAGCTCTCCTTCAACGGTGCCTGATCCAGGCATGTTGAAGGAGGTACTCTTGTCTCACGATGTAGAGATGTGAAGTGTTGCTTGCAATAATGAGCTATGATCCATACATGAGTATGGTGCCTATGAGCTTGTCGACCTCCTGCCTGGACGGAAGGCTGTGTAGGCCAAGTGGATCTTTCACAAGAAGCTGAAGCCTGACGTCACACAGGATTGCTGTAAGGTTGGCTTGATGACCAAGGGGCTCTCAAAGGTTGAGGGTGTAGATTTGACCGAAACGTTTGCGACGCGGATGTTGTGAGAAGTGCGACAAGAAGTTCATAGCAAAGGGAGAATGTGCCTGCGTCGTGGTTGCAATGAACCTCAGAGAGCCAATAACTTGGAGGTACATCGTAAAATCTGACGGGCTCCCCTACACAAGCTGGGTCTGCTAACGTGAGAAACCTCTGCTCAGCAGGCATCATGGGCATGGGCGTAGATGGGACCATGGCCAACAGGTCCTCAAAACTCCCCCCCAATATCCTGACGTAACTAGCCTCATGAACGTGGAGTGTGCAACGCTCACAGTCATGCTCAATCTCCATGCCCAGATAGACACGAGCTGGACCAAGATCTTTTACTTTTTGCACAAAATGGAGGAGATCCTTCACAGCCTCAAAAGCCTAAGGGTAAGGGGACCCGATCAAGAGGCCGTCCACATAGACGAGGACATTGATAAAAGATATAGAGGGAGCACTCACCAATTGAGATGGGTCAACTGGGCTACGGTGATGCCCTCCTCGCTCCAAGGTAGCAGATGTGTCAAGGTTCCAGAAACAAGGAGATTGTTTCAAGCCATACAAGGCCTTCCAAAGGTGCCAGGCCCTGTTTTTTCCATCCTCTAACCCTGGAGGCTGGACGAGATAGATTTATTCTTTTATATAGTAATGTAAAATGGCATTATTCACGTCCATGTGGTGAAGTCCCCAATCATACTGAGCCACCTGACTTAACAAAGCCTTTGCAGTGGTGTACTTGCCAACAGTTACAAAGGTGGCATCAAAGTCTATATTAGACACCTAGAATAATCCCTTGGCCGTAAGACGGTCCTTGTACTGTTCCACTAAGCCATTGGGCCTCCCTTTCCTTTGAATCACCCAAAAAGCTGATATGACCTTGCGATCTGGCCGGAGCTTCACCTTCTCATAAACCCCATGCTCCTCAATCGCAGCCAGCTCCTCGAGCATAGCCTGCTCCCACAGTGTTGTATGTACGACGGAGCGGGCTTGTT
>SZWC01019059.1:0-15000 GCA_023375785.1 Penium margaritaceum | reverse complement strand
GTGTCGGATTGTTGGTCAGCAAGATGGAGCCGTTGTTTTCCTCTTGCACCACCGTAGGCCCCTACTACGGCACGTCCAGCTCCTCCAGCAATATGCGGAGCCACATTGCTTCCTTGGCTGCCTCGGCCAGCGTGATGTGCTCTCCTTCCACAGGTGGCGATGCATACCAGCTTCTTGTTGCACCACGAGACCGCTGCACCAGCGAGGAAGAACACGTAGTGGACCTTCGCTTTTCCACATCGCCAGCATAGTCTGCATCCAGATAGCACACCAGATACAAGGGGCCAGTGGCCCTCCTTGCCACAATAGCGGCACACACATTTCTTGACGCCCTTCTTGCCAGCACCCTTTCCACCGCCTCCTTTTCCCTCACTTCTACCACAATGTGTTTTTTCAAGGGCCAATGAGGAAGAAGAGCCTCTTCACGGCTCCATCGCTGCACCTGGTTGTGGATATACTCTGCCATAGGTGAGCCTGTCATCCGGCCATTCTCCAAGGCAATGATTAGTGGTCCCCATATGTCAAGTAGGGCCATGAGGAGGGCCATCGCTTGCAGTTATGTGTCGATATTTCACCCCATGTTGTATTGGATCTGTTGCATGGCAAAGATGACATCATCTCCCTCCTCTATTCTCACCGTGAGGAGTCGCTTCACCGCCTAGATTTTGTTTGTGAGCAACTTGGATTGGTGGATAGTGAAGAATTTAAGCCAACCTTTGGCTAACAGCCTTGGAAGTAGCTTCATTACAAATTGGCTGTCCCGAACATCAGGAGCATGATTGCTTCCATGTTCTCCTTTTCCAGGGCTGGTCATGATCTCTTAAATGTGCTAAACCGTGCGTGATTTGCCCAAGCATAGCCCAAGTTATGCTTGCCAAAGTACAGGTCTCACCCACTACAAAAATGCCTAATACCTCCATGGTACACACACGCAGTGGCATCTTCCTTCACATGCAAAGCACCCTTTTGGGGGCTTAGATCCCTTTGCACGTGATGGAGGGGTCCCTTGCACTGTTTTGACATGCCTCAGTCACTTTTGTGTTGAGTTTGATGATGGGATTAGACAGGGTTCCATGATAGGGTGTGACAGGGTTTGAAACTTGTTGGCGAACATACGGTCGGAATTTTGACGAAGTCCCTGACTGGCTCGGAGTTTGCACTGTACTACTCAGTGCAAACTCCGAGCCAGGATTTTGGCTAGGTCCTGCAATAACAACTTGTACTACTAATTTATGGCGGATTATCCAGCAGAGTGATGCTGCAGTCTTGCGGGGATAATTCACCACATGTATTTTTGTTACTCAGAAAGATCTTCTACCTGTAGTCGAACGGCCGACTCCCTGAGCCACTGCACACACCCCAACTTTGGAGGCCCATGGATCCGTCGTTACTTGCCCGATTCCAGTGATTGAACTTACACTGGATTCAGCAACTCGTCAAATTTCAAAGGCAATCACCCAATTGGAATTTGGACTAATCCTTGAGCTTCTAGATCTAAATACAACAATTTTTTTTCTCTCTGGCATCTTGTTGGCGCCTCCTGGCACTGCACTCCGGCATGCGAAGGAGCAATTTCCAACACCCCTCACTGTGGAGCCCCTCACAGTGCTTTTCCCATTTTCTCGATTGGCCTCAAATGCTCATGTCACGAGACTGCTTAGTGCTTCTAGATGGTTGCTTCTAGAAGGGTGCATCTGGATAAGTGCTCCTGGAGGGGTGCTTTGAGATGCGTGTTTCTGGATGGGTGCTTCTGCCGGGGAGCTTCGGGATGGGTGCTTCTGGATGTGAGGTTCTGATTGGTTGCTCCTAGAGCAATAATTCTGAATGGCTACTTCAAGATGGGTGCTTGGGCTTCTCGAATGGTGCAGCTTTGGGGGCATTACTGGCTTGGTGCCATGTGATGGGTGCCACTGGGAGTCCTACAGGCGACCGTGGTGGGTGGTGTTTTTGACACTCACTCTTCGTAGGGATCTCATTGTGGCTATTAATTTTCATGGTGTGCTGTTAAATATCTCTGCGTAGGGTGCACTATTTTGTTCAAGTATTGAATACATTGTTAATTTGTTTGTTAGCACACCTAGGTTAGTCCTAGGTTGCTTTCGCTTCAACAAATCTTGTGGGAAACGTGTCTTACATCCTTAGCAAGATGTATATCTCAATATACTCTTGATTCTAGGCTTGATCTCATCATTTGATTCAGTGGCAGTGAGTTGGGCTTGCGCTGTACCAGAATCATGGAAAAGAAGAATATTTGTGCGGCTCTTGGTACAATTCAAAGAGCATCATGTTCTGCTTAATATACTTTGAGGTCTCACAAAAATGTTCCATTGTTGCAGCTGCTGCAGCTGTACGTTCATCTTCCCACCCACCTTCTCTGCTCATACATGACTAATTGAAAATGTGTATCAGCAAGTATATTGGGATGTGAACAATCTAGTGAACGGATGGTTCACAAAAACTACTATATATCACATAGAGCCCATTATAGTTTTCATTCTATACAAGGAATGTTCATGTGGGCTTTGCTAACATGCATTCATGTGGATGTTTTGTGAAAAAAACCTGCATACAAGAATACACGCATCGATACCATGATTGAAAAGTGCGTGAAATTGAGGTGATTAACCATAACTCGCTCTGCTTTGAATACAATCATGCCTTGCTCTACAGTGTGTTTGGACAAACTGTACGTCCTAGGCTCTTGAGTGACGGCCAAATAAGGGTCCAACACTCGAACTTGCATCACTCACTTTATTTCCTAACTTAAATAACTTTTGTTTCTCAATCACCCCAGCCTATCTAACTCCTCGCCTTCATCCATTCCCCCTCACAGCTCTCGAGAAATCCTTCCCCTCACGAGCTCTTAGGATCTCTTGCACCGTCCTGTGACTAAGTGTCGTGCTTTTTCCCTCACAGCAGTGAGATATCTTGCTCTCAATGTTCCCCCCTCTCCACCCATCCTCTCCTCTCCTCTCTCTCTCTCTATCTCTCTCTCTCTCTCTCTCTCTCTCTCTCTCTGTCTCTCTCTATTTCTCTCTCCTCCCAGGCCACTAGGGCCATGTTCAACTCTTATCATGACATAAGTCATACTTGATGTGACATAGAGTTCCCTCCAATTCTTTGCCATACTTTTGCTTCCTGCAACTGATGTTATGCTTCCCATTCGTTACCAACCCCACATTGTTACCCTATTCGTCCCTATGGTACCTTGCCTTGACTTTCATTTATCATACCTTGAATACTATGATATGGCCTGGCCCATTCTCATATTCCTTGCCTGGTGTTCACCTTCCATCTATAACGCTGCTAATTCACTCCTTCTCCAGCCTTGTTTTCTCCTGCCCTTCTTAGCTTTTTCATACCCCATTGTGAATTTTATCATCAAAAGCTTCCTAGTAACGGATTTGACGGAATCCTTGGCTGACTAGGCCAAAACCGCAGTGCTTGAGGGTCTCCAACCCTCAAGCCATTCCGTCTCACCACCCACAGTCCCAGGTGACCCCGCTCGAGCCACGTGGCTCCTTCGACTGGTCGGCATTGCACTGCCACGCTACACTCCCCCCCACTATGAGGAAGAGCCGTCTCAGCATCTCCAGTAATCCCAAAGTGGGATTAGAGGCCTTGGGCTCTGATACCAATGTATCGGATTTGACAGAATCCTTGGCCAACTAGGCCAAAACCGCGGTGCATGAGGGTCTCTGACCCTCAAGCCATCTCGTCTCACCCCCCACAGTCCCAGGTGATCCCGCTCGAGCCACGTGGCTCCTTTGACCAGTTGATGTGGCACTGCCATGCTACATTCCTTTTTTTTTCCTTCTATTCCTTGCCATGCTATGCCCTAGCTACCATTTCCGTATCTTGTTGTGCCCTTTAAAATAATACCTTTTCCTATATTTCTCATCCCCGGTGGCTCTACCATGTGATGCCTTGCCCTACCCTCACAAAACCTGTATCATGTTGCCTTGTCATATTAAGCTCTACCCTAGTCTACATGAATCTTTCATAAGTTGCATAGCCTTGGAATATATTGTCTTCCATTTAATTTCATTCTTCAACTTAGAGGATGAAAATGCTCGTAACTGCACATTGCAGAATGAAATAACAGACAGTCATTGTTTTAAGCAACATATGTGCTTGCATAAGATGGGAGGATCACTTTGTCAGAACGTAAGGACATGATATGTTCTATTCAAAATTTCACACTATTATGAATGGAACAAAAATGGCCGTAGCTAACTCTCATTGATACTTTCTTAGTGTAAGGAAATTTGTAGAAGTTTTTCAGAAGAAAAGATAACAGATTTTCTATGAAGATTGTATATGGAAGATTCATTTGTGTTGAATTATAAATGTGAAGATAGAGTGGAATTTCATAAACATGGATTTTCTCTTTGCAATAAGAATTAAAATTTCCTCCTATTCTTAAAACGTTTTCCTTGTGACCATCCCTCAACTTTTCATTTTTTGCAAAAACATTGAAAAAAATCACGTTATAAGTGCAATTATGAAAGTATACATACATCCTATCTGTGTTTTGCGCCTGCTGTTAGCTTCCTTTGTCAAATATTCCTATGAATAACATTTATTTTATGTATCCATGAAACACTTTCCACATCATTGTTGTGGTTTAGAGCCCATGTTATAGTTTTGTTTTAAGAGGTAAAAACGATCATTAACATGTAGGATTTAACAAAGTAGATATCTGTGTTTATCATCGTGTGTCACTTCAGTGTTCCTATCATGCATGTCCATATTACAAAAAAATCATACGTTCCTTTCTTTACCAAGAAAAGTAAGCATAGTAGTATGGATGTAAATCATCTTTATCCTTCTACATTTTTTGAATTTGGAATCAAGTAAACTTTGTGTTTTTTTTGTTTTCATTTATGGGATGTTGAACCTTATGGAGATAGGAGACAAAGCTTTGAAGTCAAAGATCCAGTTCAAAATAAAAAATATAATTTTATCACAACAAATTGCAAGGGCATCCGTGTGTGAACCACCAACCTTGACATATACAAATGGTAAGCCCACTCTTGGGTTTTTTTTTCAACCTATTTCTCCCGGGGAATTCATTCTGTTATCTATACCTACATACATATCTTATCAGCACACATACATCCCTATCTATATCAATATGTGCATGCATATGTATGTGTGTGTGTGTGTGTGTGTGTGTGTGTGTGTGTGTGTGTGTGTGTGTGTGTGTGTGTGTGTGTGTGTGTGTATGTATACATATATATATATACATCCATGTGTACATCTTTATCAATATCTACATCTAAGTATACATCTGTTTTTGTTAAAGTAGTTATTGACAGGCATTTTTACATTTTGCAATAGTGCAGCAGGATACATCATGAGTTTTTCTTGGGCTGGAACTTGCCCCAGTTTTGAGCCGATAGAGTTTAATGGCTACAAGACTTTGGGTCCATATGCATGCGTGCAAATTTGACGAGGATGGCGGGCCAGTAATGTTACTGGATATATATAGGCTCATTTCTCTAGTCAACCTAATTATTGATCTAAAACCTCTTTCTCAACATGGCATCGAGCCAGCAAAGTGGTGGCCTCCTCTGCCAAGGAGCTTCCAAAGGGGTGTTCCCGGACAGCCTAGTTCCCGGGTCCACATAAGAGGATGCCTGCCACATCAGCACGCCTCCTCCATCTCGTTAAACCAGGTTTCGCCACGTGGCATGCCTCAGTGGTTGCAAATGCCGCCCATGAGACCTGCCCGGATTACCCACCCCGCTCGCACAGCATAGGGCATCATTGGACACATGAAAGGTACCCACAGGTAGCACTTGGCAAGGGATACTCGCCGGTACCACTTTGGTGGTGCCATGTGGCAGACAGAGGGAGAAAGGAGCCAAAAACCCTGGTGGATTGATAATGTCAGTGAATCTGCCGAGCTATTGCGGGCCCGGCCTGCCGGCATGGTGCACCGCTTCTGGCGTGGACGGGCCCGATGGATAGCCACAGTCAGAGGCTATCCAGCGGACCCACCCTCGTCCCACCACATGGCAGAACAAGGAGGAAAATTCCAAAAGACACAGGCGGTGGCACTTTGGGTGTCGACAACAGGGAAAGCCTTTGTATGTGCATAGACGACAGCAGAGGGCAGCAGCAAGCAGCAGAGGGGACCCCGCCACCGCTCTCACTCCTTCTTGTGTCTCCCACCTTCTCCCAACTAATGGTGGACGGGGAGACTGGGGCAATGGGCTTGGGAGGGGGTTACTTGCGAGCAAAAGGAGGAGCCCTCGAGTGGAAGTGACCGTTGTCCACAGGGGAGGCTGAGGCCTCACTGCCGGCAGCAAAGCGGCTGGCGGGGATGTCGACCCTCCTTGCCTGTCAGCCGCCAATGGCAACAATCAGCAGTTCATGGTGGCAAAGCCCTGAGCCGCAGATTGTGGTGATCCACAGCGCACAAGAGGGGTGGGGCGAGACTGCCACAATGGGGAGTTTGTGATTGTCACACCTGGGGGTTAAATCCCCATTCTCTCCAGTGTTCAAGAGGGGACTCGACCCAGACTTCCATAGAAGGGGTTTTTTGGGAAGCCCAATCACCAGCAGCCCGTCCTTTTTAACTCTGAAACCGGTTCCAACAAATCCAAATCCATTGCCTTCAAAATTCATGGAAAAATGTTATCAAGGATGGGGATCAGGTAAATCCATTCGGAACAACACTGAAATTCCTCCTCCATTCACCGGCACACCCGCCAACAAGAGAGTCTACGATTGAGTTCAAGGGGTTGCAACAACCCAAGCCACCACCGCCAACAGCCTGTAGCAGATACAAGATGATTGCAAAAGGACCAAGGAACTGGCAAAATTAAGAGGCAGAAAGTTGGACAAGAGAGCATGAGAGGGCAAACGACGGACAGTGAACACGGCGTAGCAATAGGGGTCGCTTGAAGGCGGGAAAGGTAAAAGGGGTCCCTTCAGGGGAGGAAAGAGGGATGGTTTGAGGGGCTGGAAAGCATGGAGGTCGACAAAGATAATCCAAGATGGGAGAGAAAATATGTTAGCTATTGACCTAATCACCTCTAGCAAAGAAGCCAAAAAACCAAAAAGCTCACAATTTTTCATGCACCTTCCTCCTTTGTAGGCATGTGTCATGTACCCCAAACTTAATCAGGAATACACTTCACCTTCAAGAGTACCAACACCTTAGTATAACATCTCAAGAAGAGCTCAAGTTGTCAATATGCAAGAGAGAATCAAGAAAAGGTTCATTGATCAGCATGCAAAACAAGTCATTTTATAGCCGTCTGTCCAGTCCGAGACCTCAAAAGCACATCCGTGAGAAGTGGCCTGACTCTGCCACATCACTGATAGACTTGCACTGTGGGCTTGAAACATAAGCATCCTAGTGCCAAGGTGACAGATCAACCATGTAGCTTCCAAGAAGCTATGGACTTTCTTTCTTGGAAGCTTCCATAACAACCAAGATGAGCATGGGGCTAGGATCAAACTTATGACCTCTCGCTTGGCCAAATCAACAAAAAGGCCGAGTGAACCATTCACCCACATGGTGTACTCACAGGCCATACCTCACATGCGACAGAGCATGGTTGAGTCACCCTACAACAGATCCAGGGGTCTTATTCTTAATGGGTAGAACATTCTGGATCCATCCTACAACACTAAACAAGGGGAAAACATATTCAACACAAGAGTGGGAGGAGAGGGAAGGTGAGTGTGGCAAAAGTGAGGAAATAGCAAGAAGAGTGGCACAAAATGGCACCTCTCCGTGCAACGAGGGCTCAAAATTGGGGAGGGGAGAGGGAGAATGAAAGTCAGGCTGATAAAGCTCGTATTAACAGGACGTGAAGGAGAGGCGAGAAGCATACCAGAGGTGGTGCAGGCGATGTCCATGGATGAGATGAGGTCGGGAGTTGGGGAGGATTTGATGCCAAGGAAGGGAAATGAAGCCAAAGCAAGAGAGAAAACGATGAGGAGAGGGGGACAGGGGGTGGCAGGGGAACAAAACATAGAGGTGTCAGGTACTAAGGGAAAAGTTCTGACATACAAGACGCGGAGTTAAGACCAACACACATGGGCAGAGTATGGATGTTCCAAGAAGAGGTAATGGCAGCATGTGGGGTGATGCAGAGCAACACAAGAGAGAGGATCTGAGGACTTCTCTACCACAATGATGAGGTCATGGGCAGACACCTTGCAATGCTCTATAACCAAACCGACATGCTCTGACAGCCGATGGGACAGGTCCAGGGCACGTAGTCCATCAGATTCTAGGGAACACTGATTGTATGAGGTGATGTTAGACATTCATGCAATAGTCATGTCATAGGCGGGAGGGAAGAGAGAGAGAGAGAGAGAGAGAGAGAGAGAGAGAGAGAGAGATTGAAGGATGAGTTGGCATGACAAGAGGTGAGAAGGGTATGTTCGGCAATGTGTGCGAAGGTTCTAGACGCAATGGACCAGAAGTTTGGAGGATTGAGGGGGGTTGTAGAGGCGTTGGCATCCCAAGGGTCCAGGATGAAGAAAGACCAGCAGGTGGTGAGCTGGGTGGTAGAGAGAGTGGGGAGGCTAGAGGGAAGTGTAAGCCAGCAACAAGAGGATGCAAAGAGGGGGGAATCGATAGAGCACGTGGACAGTCAGGAGGAGAGAGTGCAGGCCAACAAGGATGAGGAACAAGATCCGTTAAGGAAGAACAGAGAGGGAAAGCGTACAGGGACCCCCTCCCCTCTCACCTAGGAGGGGGGGCAGACACATGGTCACAAGGGGGGAAATGTTGGGGTGGAGTTGAGCGGTGCCATAGTGTCCTTGGCAGGCTTAGACATACCTCTTCTGCCCCATCTGACAACACCTCATAGGGAGAATGCCACATGCCTTGAGTGGACGCAAACACAATGGCCCATCGGGAGAGGGAGCACCATATGAGAGCCATGGTGGAGGGGGGGGGGGCAGAGGAGCCGCACAGGTCGGAGGCGACAATAACATCCCCCGGATTGAGTGCGAGATAGACTGTGGTGAGAGAGGATGAGAGTGTTAGGTGGGGAAGAAGAGGGGTAGAGTGGGACTCAGAGAGAGGCATCGGAGGTGGGAGGAGGAGATTCGCGGCAGGGAGGATGAGGCACGGTGGAGATAGGAAATGGAGACGGGGCTAGACAAAATTCACAAGGAGGAGAGACACCCTCCATCGACTGAGGTAGTGGAGGCACGAACCGGTGTGGAGGGCACAGAAGGGAGAGGCAATGGAGGAGATGATTGGAGACACGGATAGGATGGGAGAGAGCATGTCCACGAGAACAAAGAGGAAGGACCAAAGAGAGGGAGGAGGGGGAGGGGGTGGGGTTGGGGGGAGCCATGAAAAAAACACAATTTGGAGAGGAGAAACCACGAGTCCCAGCCAGAGGATCACACCAGGGTATCCCTCCTGCTATTTACAACAGGGAGAGGGTGAAGTCACAATGTCCACACCCGTTCCCTTAGAGATACACAGGTACGAAGGTACTCAGGGGAGGAAGAGGGAAAGGGAGTAATAACAATGAGGACCTAGAGGACGGACACACCAGGCTAGCGAACCCTAGGAGGAAAGGTGAGAGGGACAGGCAAGGGAGACGGGGAGGGGACCAGGGGACAAGAGAGAATAAGAGACAAGACCAGAGGGAGGCTGGGTCCCGACTTGATGGGAGAGGTATTGCAGCAAGGATGGGCGCAATGCGGAGCCACAGGCCATCTTGAGCATCGAATGGAGAGAAGGGGGAGAGACCAGCAAAAGGAAGGACTACTAGCAGTAGCACCAAGAAAGCAGAGGGTGGGGGGAACGGTGGGGACGCACCATGTTGGGGGCCTCCATGGTGGTACCCTTGGGATGAGGTGCGGGTTCATCAAAAAGAGCAGAAGGTCAATGAGTGGACATTGGGGGAACCACCACAGAGGATGTGCATGACAGCGGCACTGCAGGGGGTCCACAAAATGACACTAGAGCATATGGTGGAGTGGACAAAGGAGACACAACACACAAAGATCCATGCAGAGAGGAGAGATCACAACACAGACACACACGAGTGCGAGGAATGGCTGGTAGAGTGATACACATTGGGTGAAGGACTGGCAGACCCAGAGCAGGTCCTTGGTGTGGAGGGGTGGAAGGCTGAGCGATGTCAAATACAGGACCACCGTGTGGCAAAAAGAGAGGCCCGCCGGTCTCGTTGGGCATACTCCTAGCAGGCTCAGCAATAGAGAGACAGACACAGAGAGAGAGAGAGAGAGAGAGAGAGAGAGAGAGAGAGAGATATAGATAGATAGATAGAGAGAGAGAGAGAGAGAGAGAGAGAGATAGATTGAGAGAGAGAGAGAGAGAGAGAGAGAGAGAGAGAGAGAGAGAGAGAGGGGGGTTAAGGAGAAAACAGGGAGAGGTGGGAAAGGCCACCCAACAGGGGGACCGGTTAAGAGCCGTATTGGATGAGGGCATGGCAGCTGGGAGCAGAAATCCAATGGAGGTCAGGAAGGGCAAGATGGAACAGCAGACAGAGAGAGGGACTGACCAACGGTGGGGGAATCAAGCTTCGGGAAAGGATACCGTAGAGATAATGGCAGTATATTTTTGCACCAGATGTTTCCCTTCACCCCACCCAAGAGCATGAGAGCAAGAGCAGTAGGATGAGGGATGGGTTCCGGATAGGGTGGGATGACTGGCGGTGGAAGAGGATAGCCACAATATTGTGAGGTGGTCGGGCTCCAGATAGGGGGTGGGGGGTAGTAGTGGCAAGCGAGTGGATGAGCAGAGGGGAGAGGAGAAATCACAGGTAGGAGGGAGGGAAGACGACGAGCGATGGCGGGGAGAGGTGGGGCAGGGCATAGGGATGAGACACACGGGAGCGAGGAGGACCAAGATACATGATGGAGAGACAAGGAGATGAGAAAAAGAGAGCGAGGGGTGAGAAGTAGGAGGAAACCAGTAGGGGAAATCAGTAGTAGAACTCAGCAGAGGATAGAGAGGGAGGGGGAGCAATAATCAGCAATGGGAGCAGCTATGACACCAGGTAGACAGGTTGGAGTGGAGGTGACTGTATGAGGTGGAGGTCATGCCACGGTTTGTCTACTCATGAGTCGAGGCACGTAAACTCAACGTAGTTTGGGTGGTGGTAGTAGAATCCTTGGTGCAGTGCACGTCCCACCTCATGAACACAGCAGGCCCCTTGCTTCTCCTAGCAATTCCTAGCCTCATACTATATACCGCTGCACTGGCAGGGTTCAGATACGGATTGGGTGAGATTTCTGGCCACGCAAATCCTAAAGGAGGAGTGGGAAGATTTGTGGAGGGAGACAGTAGCCCACACTTCGCTGGTAGGAAGGCCACCACCACCATGGTGCCTATGTCACAGGGAGGAGGAGGCAAGGGATCAATGCTTGCATAGGATGGTGACCAAGTTCCATGGTGGAAACATGTCCAAGGCATGTGATTCCTATGATAATTCTTCATTGGCATCGCTAGGGCAAGAGGTGCTTGAGCAGCTATAGGCAAAGCACCCGCTCGTAGAGTGGCCTGCACCGAATTGGGTAGCAAAGATGGCACGACAAAATCCAGTAGGGTTTTTAAATGTGGACGAAGTCCGGAAAGCCTTGTTGGATAGCATTAGGGAAACAACAAAAGGGACATCAGGGCTGATGCTTGATCACCTATGATAGGCGGTGCTGGGGGATGATTGACTCACTCTAATCCTTTCATGGTTACTTACTTCCCTATGATGGGGGCCACGTCATCCCACAGCCGAAGTGTTCCTTGCTGCCAGTAGGCTCATTGGCCAAGCTTGATTGAAGGGGTGCATCCAGTTGCAATGGACAAGGCGATCTCGAGTCTCCTGTGGAGGTGGATAGCTAGCATGGGGAGGAGTGAGAAGGAGATGGAACTGGCGCCACTATAGCAGGCAGTGGATGTGGTTGCATGAGGAGATATGGTAGTCCACACCATCATCCAGCGGCTGGAACAGCAAGGG
This sequence comes from Penium margaritaceum, assembly GCA_023375785.1. Taxonomy (NCBI): domain Eukaryota; kingdom Viridiplantae; phylum Streptophyta; class Zygnematophyceae; order Desmidiales; family Peniaceae; genus Penium; species Penium margaritaceum. The sequence goes on along the minus strand of SZWC01019059.1, from coordinate 3,031 downwards.
GAGTGGGGGCTCCTGAGCATCAATGTGAACAATGCCTATAATTCAGTCAAGAAAATGGAAAACTTTGAGATGGTACGAGCCACAGGCTTCGAGCGGCTCCTTCCAGCACAGACACTCTTCTATAACCAGCCCTTAGACTTATACTACTTGAAAGGAGCCCAGCCATGTGTCATCCTGTTGGAGAGGGGGGTGAAGAAGGGAGACCCCATCAGCCCTTTCCTCTATGCGCTGGTGTAGCAAGATGCACTTGGGGCTGCACAGGCATCGATGAAATAGTCGGAATGTGTGCTGGCGTAATTGGAAAATACCTGCCTGCTGGGCCCAGCACTGGAGTTGGAGGTGGCTTTTGCGGCACTTCAGGCAGCATTTGCGGCGGTGGGCATGAAGGTCCAGCCAGGTAAATGCTACTTGTGTTTACTGGCAAGCACAAAGGAGGTTCCAATTAGCATTAGAGGAGCCCCTCGGGCAGTGGACGGGATGACAGTGCTCGGGAGTCCGATTGGGACAGAGGCGTTTTGCCCGGTACGGTCGGACATGGTGGTGCATGCAATGGAGGAGACTTTGGAGATGCTGGGGGACTTGCTGGACGCATAGGCAGCCTTTAGAATCCTACGAGAGTGCACCACCTGCAGGTTGTAGCATCTCACATGATTGACCCCGTCATCAGATTCGTGGGCGAGCCGGCTACAGCGATTTCATGAGAAGGTGGGGTTGTGCCTCCGGAGATTGCTGCGGCAGGACGGAGTGCAGGGGACCAGAGAGATGCGGGGGATGATACATGCACAGCAATTTGCATGACTCCCGATCAGGCTAGGTAGATTGGGCTTTTCAGCAGCAGGAAACCTGGCCCCCCTCTCATTTGTGTGTAGCAAGACTTAGTAGTGGCACACGGTGAGATGCCTCATCCATCCGCAAGGCCCTGTAGAGCAGGGATAGGAAGAGCAGGCCATACAGAGAGCATGGACAGTCAAGAACTTTACAGAGTTGCATGAGCGGGTGCTACAAAAGTTACCCAAAGCTGTATAGGAGAGAGTTTCAGGTCTTGAGGGGTGTGAGAAGCGAAGCCCCAAGCACTTATTCTAGGACCTGAGTGATGCAGTCCAAGACTAGCAGCTGGGAGAGTTGTGGAAAATGGTGGCGACAGACCTAGGAGAGGAGGAGGTACTCTTACCATTGCAGCGGCTGATGGCCTTGCCAGGAGAAAAGAGTGGAGACTGATTTCCGGCACATCCCCTGTCTATTCTGGAACGGATGTATTTGGCAGAGGATTGGAGGGTGGCTTGTCATTTTTGGTTAGGACAACAAATTGCACATGCGGAGTGAAGAGCCCTATCTACCCGTGTGCCCCACAGCTTGCACTCTGGTGCAAAGGGAGGGGGCATTAAGGTGCTGCATGATGCTGTGATGTGAGATTTGGTGGCAATGGTGTGGGAGACTGGGATGGGTGCGGTGATGACAGCACATGTGGGACTGTTGCCAGGGGACGGCCGGACATCACGTGCTTCGACTCGGCTACTACCATATGCTGACGATAGACGTGGTTACCGCAGATCCACAGCAACAAGGTTACAACGAGAATTTGTAGAGAGAATAGGGGTAGTATTGGAGGAGGTGGTGAAGACAAAGGAGAGGAAGTACGGGCAGTGGCAGAGGCAGGCAAATTGAGATTGCATGGATTTCATTTTCCTGGCTATTAAGACACAAGGGGCCTTTCCACAAGGCATGAAGAGGGTGCTTCATACCTCATCAGAGGCAACAGAAGAGGTTGGTCCAGTAGGCTGGTACAACGGGGGTATTGATCCCTTTGTGTACCTTGTTCAACAAGCGTATGCAGTAGCCCTTCAGCGGGCTGATGCGTAGACGCTATGACAGAGGGTGGAAGAGCAGGCAGCCGATGTATCCCTTGACCACAACATTACCAGGGCAGGTAGAGTCTTAAGGAGGACAAATAAGGGGCAATCTGTGGCGGATTTTTGCTTTGTGGAAGGGGGATAGATGACTAGGATAATTAAGGAGTAGAGACTCTCTACAGTGTCCCCTATGTAGGTGCAATACCCTTTGATTTCAGTTCTAGTGGCCTTTTGATGTGATGGCTCCATTGATATGGATAAATTAATCTATATATAACACCCACATTACATTGAATGAGAATAATATCTATATCCGTATCTATATGTAAATCTACATCTACATCTAAATCTACATCTACATCTACATCTACATCTACATCTTCATCTACATCTACATCTACATCGACATCTACATCTACATTGACATCTACATCTTCATCTACATCTACATCTACATCCACATCTACATCTACATCTTAATCTACATCAACATCTACATATACATCTACATCTACATCTACAACTAAATCTACATCTACATCTACATTGACATCAAAATCAACATCTACATCTGCATCTTCATCTACATCTAAATCTACAAATACATCTACATCTACATCTACATCTACATCTACATCTACATCTACATCTACATCCACAACTACATCTACAACATCATCTGGGAAGAATTCGGCCCATCTGACCTGCCCAGGTGATACAAATCCTACCTCGCGAGTGTTGGCAGAGCAGTTTCCGTGACAGTCCAGCCGGGTCGGTTGAATGTGCCATGGCCTGCCCTGCCACGGTGCGGAGGTGCAGCAAGCATTGCACACCCCTCCTTCGCTCATCCCTGCACGCCCCACCGCACCTCCACCCCTCCCCAGCCATGTCAGCGACAGTACCACGTCACTACCAGGCAGCAGGGAGTCCTATCCATACAACAGGGCGGCTCTGGGACAAGGCGGCATCCGCCAGATGTCAGAAGCCCCAGATTTCGGGGCGATATCATAAGTAGGAAAAACTTTCCAATTCATATTCTGCAACCACATTATCAATATCTATACCTAAATATATATCTATATCTATATCTATATCTATATCTATATCTATATCTATATCTATATCTATATCTATATCTATATCTATATCTATATCTATATCTATATCTATATCTATATCTA